>JAOTQH010000057.1:2256594-2272754 GCA_025631255.1 Cornus kousa | reverse complement strand
GGACCGTCACTTCATTCGAGAGAAGATCATCTCTGGTCAAATTTGCACTCCATTTGTCACAAGCTCTCAGCAACTTGAAGACATTCTTACAAAGGGCGTCAGCAAGATTGTGTTTAAGAATGCATTGTCCAAGTTGGGTGTTTCAGATATCCACGCACCAACTTGAGGGGGAGTGTTTGCATATATGATACCACGATTTATGAAATGATTTACCATAATAGCAGAGATTTGACTATGCATATGTTAGCGTATATGATAGCCACGATTTATGGAATGACTTACCATAATAGTATAGATCTAACTCTGCTATAGATTATGCCATAGAATATGCTTTAGAATAGGTTGTGATTTGATTTAGTTTCCTTTCTCATAATATGAGCATGTGCTCTTTTTATCTATAAATACTATAGCTGTGAATGAGTAATTCATCTGATTCAAGCCTTTACGCAATTCTCTCCTTTCTCTTCTTTTTATATTTCTACTACAACAAAATTTCTTGAATCTAAATGGTTCATAATTCGTGTAGCTTGTGCAAAACTTATTGGCATTTTGGTCAATCATGTTTCTTTTTCTTTTTTTACTTATTTATTTATTTATTTTTGATAAGTAAAGATCGATTACCTTCTGCAAGGATTTTTTCGCTATGTGGTGTTCATGTGATGCCCGGATCTTAGGGTGGTAATGGTAATTAGATGGTTTTGCAAATATTGAAATAAGAAAAGAATATTTTTCAGAAAGTTACTCTATTTTGTAATCATTTAGGCAATTTACCACCTAGCGATCAACCAAGGTGGTATTATCTTTCCTCCCAAAGCGAAGGTGAGCGATTCAGGCCCCACATGGGGCAGTTGGGGTGTGTGTGTATTGCTTACCTACCTAAAAAAAGAATATGAGAGTGAGGAAAACGGTGCTAAACATGTGGTTTTAATGATCATTAACCCGGTGGCCTCGGTTCTCATGCCTTTTCCAATTTAGAGGGACTGCTATCACCAATCTCCAGTGGAGTGTGCCTCCTTATGTATTTTGTGATTTTAAAAAACAAAAATCCAGAACAGCCTAATTCTTTTTAAATCTTTAGTTGGAATAATCTATATATAGGTGTGCGCACGCGCATTGTGTGTTTCAGGGTTAAAAAACACAAGTATTCCTTTTGATAACAACTGCAATGTACAGACAGTACTTTGTGAGCTTACAAGTTTTCTACTGCAGAAATATTTTTGAGTGCATACATCATTTTATTCAGCATTCTTTTTGCATCTGGTTGCGCAATAATTTTGGAGCTGCTCTTCATCTTCAATATTCATCAAACTTAAATCAGACAGCAGCAACCTGGAAGGACAGCTAGAAATGGAGTTTTATCATGGTTTGAGAACCGGATTGCGTTAGTGAACCACATCTTTAATCACGACAATAGAGTTTGAGATAGAATGTCTAGCATGAGTTCTGATCAGAGGTTATTGTGTGGTTATATGAGTTTTAAAGTATGACAGACGGTTATATTGAGAGTGGCGCACTTGTAGAAGATGATTTTTAACCAAATTAGATTCTTCTTCTGAATGACTGAGAGGGGGGGAGGGGATGAATTGGTCCTTTTTGCTCACTTGCTTTGATTTTAATTAATCTATTCAGTCCTTTGTTAATCAATCACACAATCAAGCAAATAAAAAACAAATACAGTAAAAATAGAAAGATGTTTTTTTTTTTTTTTTTTGATAAGTAAGAATTTATTAAAAACGCTCAAAAGGGGAGCGGAACCCAAAGATACAAAACAAAAGGCTAAAGGGATTGAACTTGCATTTACTATTATATATAATTTGTATGTCAGGCAAATATTGAAATTAGATGAACACGGATTGAACAAAATAGCTTGAGTTAGTAAAAAAAGATTTGATAGCATGTGGATTGATTAGGTTATGGCCTTAAAAAGAGCGGAATGGAAGCATGGGATTCATGTAGCCTACCCCAAATAATTTGGAAAAGGCCTGGTGGTGGTGGTGGTTTTTCTAACCCTACCTTCTGTGTTGCGAGTGAACAGGCAGTGGGAATCAAACAACTTCTGACTTTGTATTTATTGGATGATTTGGTAGGATATAAATTGTAAGTGATGTCTTATTTTTTTCTTATTATCTTGCAATATATTAATATATAATTAAACCACTGAGGGTATGCATTTTATGGTTTGATGCTTTACACTGCCATGCTGCAATAGGTGGGGGACTTGCGGTTTGAAGGTCGTGAGTGCATTCAGTATACACGAGACCAGCTGTTGCAACTTAGGGAGGTACTTCTTATAATTGATGCTCCTATTATTCAGTTTCATTCTTAAAATTGGTTACGCTGATGAATTAACAGTGAAAATAGCAGTTTTTTTTGTTGGGTGATACTATTTCTGTTGTTCAGAAAGCAGGATGGAGACCAATTGTCAATATTTTTTTCTTGTCTTTCTTAATAATCCTTCATTGCATATGATTATTATTTGTAATAATTTGTATCTTATATAGTTATACATGCTTTCCTCATGTCTGCATCTTCAATTATAGGTTGCTGATGTATCCGAGGATATTTTAAAGATCAGACAAGTTATTGAGGCCGAGTTTGGTGAAGATAAAAGCTGGGTTCATGGAGATGGCAATGTAAGCTGATAATCTGCTGTTCTTATTTCATCTGCTATTATGGTTTTTATTTGACTAGGAAATTTTTTTGTATTGGTTGTTTTGTACTCAATTATGATTGCTATTGTGAAACATGTCCTGTGGTGAGTTTCAGTAATTTTTGCCTATATTATCCCTATCTTATCTTTTAAATTCTGTAGAAGTGGTATATTTACTTCCTAACTTGTCTTCAGCTGCAGTCTCAATCCCAAAGTCGTCATTTTGAGCCAGACAATCGTGATTGGCGTGGTCGGTCTGCGCATTTGCCTGCATCTGGAGAGGAGAGATCATGGGAAGCTCTTCGAGAAAATCAGGAATTCTCTGTTAGATTCGAATCCAGACCTCAAGAAGCAAACCTCCGTCTGGACCATCTGAACTCTCAGTTTGCAGGGGCTCAAATCTCTTCAAATACAGGGGTAATATCATCTTATTGAATCATTCAGAAGTTTCTGTTTGAAGTTTCCTTTATATTCACCTGTTGGTGTATTTTTCTATTTACTTTAGTGAATCTCTCCCCTCTTAAAAACCACACATGCACTTAAAAAAGAAAAAA
Organism: Cornus kousa; assembly: GCA_025631255.1. Taxonomy (NCBI): domain Eukaryota; kingdom Viridiplantae; phylum Streptophyta; class Magnoliopsida; order Cornales; family Cornaceae; genus Cornus; species Cornus kousa. Next base: position 2,269,550 of record JAOTQH010000057.1, on the reverse strand, counting down.
AATAATAATGGAGGAATGAAAAAGCCACATGTGTGCAATAATTAAGTGGTTGATTTTTATTTTATTTTATTAGGGTTACGTTTTAAGGCATAGCCATTTCCTCTTTTTTCTTTTCTGTCTTTTGTTTTTATTTTTTAAATTATAATTTGGTACTTTTACTTATGCTAGATTCCAAAAAGCAGTGAAAAGATTCTATTGGTTTTGAATGTTTTGATTATGATTGCAAATGAACTGTTCAAGCTCGTCTCTGTTAGTTTCAACTTTCAAATATGTTCAGTTCCATCTTCAGCTTAAGATGAGGTTGATTAACCTTTGTAGTCCGGCTCCGAACAGTTTGACCAAGCTCTGTCTAGGCTTGGGTAAAAAAATTACTTTCAGACAAAGAAACAAGATGCAAAAGTTCATTTAGGTCTTGGTTTAAACTCTCCGCACACACCCAACAACCCCCCCCCCCCACCCCAACACACACACATAAAAAGAAGACTTGGTTGACAGCAATCCTTCACTTAGATGCAATTGCTCAATATGGAAAGTGAAAAAAGAAGATAAAAAAGAAATATAACCTGATACATGCTAGAGCGGAAGAAAGAAATGTACCATATTCAAACCCTTGACACCCATGGCTATGATGATTTAGGGTTTAAATCCTCAAGATTTAATTAGAGAGATAATGGAAGAATAAAAAAAGAGCAAGAGAACGGGTGAGTTGGAGGATGAAATGCTACAGAAGTATTGTGGTAAGACCCAATGGTGATCCTGTGGAGGAAGAAATTGAAGTTCAACATACCAAATGCTATCCCTGCTTCTGCGCATAATAAAATAAGAGAGAAAATAAGATGGAAAAAGTAATTTATTGCATATGTAGACAAAACCATATTCTTTTTCAAATTTATTATTTATTTTATGTTTTTTTAATTCTCACATGTTATATATGGCATGAATTTTTTTTATTTCATAATTGAGTTTATTTTATTCATTAATATTGTAAAAACTATATTTATTATTGAAAAGTTGCATAATAGGCAAGAGTGGCAATCACAGATGTGGTGTTACAGAATTGAACCCATATCGGCATAATTTAACGGGATTGGTTATCGCAGCAGTGAATTTTTTTTTTCTACCTTGCATGTAAGGTTCAATATGCATCAATATACAACTTTTTACGAAATAGCTTAATAAAAAAGGAAGAAAGAAAGAGTTTTAGTGATTTTTATTGATTTTTTAAAGACCATTTAACACAAGAAACAACATTCAGGAATTGTAATTTGTCTTCGTTATTAAATAGAACTGTTGTCAATATCTAGAATTTTTTTAACAACAGTCAATTTAGCGATAATTGTTTGCACTTCAGTTGTAGTCAATTATATTCATACAAGATTTTTCAACCATACATTATTTAAATATTGGATCAGTCATTGCCAATGAATCATGTGAACAGACACGGTACAAACACAACGGTAAGTCAAATTTCAAAAGAATAGGACATGTACATGACATGGATTTGATAATAAAATAATATAGCATTATATATAATAACTTATCAGTTATTTATTTATTTGTTTATTTTTATTATTTTTATATAGATACTCAAAAATTATTTTTGTTCTTTTCTCTACATTAACATGAATTTAATAATTCATTTCAACTTTCAAGTTTACATTTGGATTGGTCTTGCTTCTAAAACATTATATATATTTTTCTATTAACCCATAATATATGTTTTAAAATTACATTGGAACTCTTTTTTAAAAAAAAATAATTGCAAAATTACTCTTGCTGTATCCTGAAAGTGTTTCAAACAAGTCCTTCCCATGTGTGCATGTGTTAGACACGTGTTTGATACCAGAGTGAATTCTAGAGGAGTGTCGATGCTTCCTAGGTCCTGTCTTAGTCTATTTCAATACCAACTTTATGAAGACTATTATATATGTTTATCTTCCGATTTTAGGTTTTAGAACTTGCTTGCTATATTGTTTGTGACATTGGCATTAGTTTATTTTAAACGGGTAATTGAATCTTAGATAATACTTAAATTTTATTTTCTGTCAAAGGATCAAGGATGATTGCTTCTATTTTAGGATTTTCTCAATTCTATCTCATAAATCCCATCTGTAAGTGATGTGTGGTGGCTTGTTCTTACTAGTGGCTTTAAATGGGTTCTATATTTTAGTTCTGAGTTCAATTTTCTTTGTTTAATGTAAACGATGTGTACAGAGTGGATTCTGAGGTTTATGGTGGGACTGCAGTTATAAAGCTATTGAAGATCTTTCTTTCTTTTTGTTATTATTATTATTTGATAAATTTTTCTTTTTGTTATTATTATTATTATTATTATTTTTGTCCTCTTTTAATGGTTGAAGCCCTTTTTTCTATATGTTTGGTTTCTACTTCTCATCAGTTTAACTTTGTGTGAAAACCAGATGGGACCTGCTCGTGTTCTTATCAAGGCTGAAGTGCCATGGTCAGTACGGAGGGGGAATTTATCTGAGAATGAACGTGTCTTGAAAACAGTGAAAGGGTAATTAGTTGATCCTGAATTCCTTTAATGGTGGTGTGTTTTTCCTTTTCAATTAGAAAATCTACCTCATTTTCTTGCACAGAAGTTGATTCATTATCGTTGATTCATCATTTTGAAAATGTGACAAAGCCAACAGAATTCCAATAAAATTTTAACTTTCAATCAACGAAGGATTTTCTTTTTTGTGTGTTTTTCTGGTGGTGTTTGCTGGGAAGAGCATTTCTGTATTGAATCTCTACTTGTGGTAACCATTCTAATCTCTGTGCAGTATACTGAACAAATTGACCCCAGAGAAGTTTGATGTTCTCAAGGGCCAACTGATCGATTCTGGAATCACAACACCTGATATTTTGAAGGTTCATATCTTAAAGATCTGTATAAACTGAAATTTGAATTTTTAGTGATTTTTGTACAAATAAAATGGGAGTCCCTTTTTGTAACTGCAGGGTGTGATCTCACTGATTTTTGAGAAAGCTGTGTTGGAGCCAACATTTTGTCCCATGTATGCTCTTCTCTGCTCTGACCTGAACGAGAAGCTTCCTCCTTTTCCATCTGATGAACCTGGTGGGAAAGAAATTACGTTTAAGCGAATTCTCCTGAATAATTGCCAGGAGGCATTTGAAGGTGCTGACAATCTGAGGGCAGAAATTAGGCAGATGATTGCCCCTGGTCAAGAATTGGAACGCAGTGATAAAGAAAGAATGGTCAAACTGAGAACGCTTGGAAACATCCGTCTTATTGGAGAACTTCTTAAGCAAAAGATGGTACCTGAAAAGATTGTCCACCACATTGTTCAGGTCAGATTTGAGTTCAGTGACTTGGCCCATTAGCTGTTTAATCGTGCTATTAGATTGATTCTTTGAAGTGGCCTAAATCCACTGATTTTGTCATATAGGAGCTTCTGGGACCTGATCCTAAATCTTGCCCAGATGAGGAAAATGTGGAGGCAATATGTCAATTCTTTAATACTATTGGTAAGCAGCTAGATGAGAGCCCAAAATCTCGGCGAGTCAATGATGTCTATTTCAGCAGGCTAAAGGAATTGACAGCAAACACCCAACTCGCACCACGGTTAAGGTTTATGGTCCGTGATGTTCTTGAGCTGCGGGCCAGTAACTGGGTCCCTAGACGTGAAGAGGTTTACTTTCCATGTCTCATCTATTACTACTACTGTTATTTCCTCCTCATCTCTTCCAGCTACTTTTATATACATTGTGATTGGGGTTTTCTTTCTCCTGTTGTCTGGTGGTTTTTTGTTTCATGTATTTGGAGAACTGAAAATGATTGCATAAGCTTTATTTTGACCTCTGTTTTGGCAGGTGAAAGCGAAGACCATCACTGAAATCCATTCAGAAGCAGAGAAAAATCTGGGTTTACGTCCGGGTGCAACTGCAAACATGAGAAATGGTCGTAACATGGGTGCACTTGGGGGTACTGTGCCTGCTGGTGGCTTTCCTGGCTCTGGGGGAATGATGCCTGGTATGCCTGGTATGAGGAAGATGCCAGGGATGCAAGGACTTGATACTGACAATTGGGAGGTTCCTAGACCTCGATCAATGGCGAGGGCTGATGGTTCAGGTCGTAGTCAATCTGCTAGACATCTCCAGTCACCTTTGATTGGCAAATCTACACCCCTCAATTCAAAATTGTTACCCCAAGGCAGTGGTGGTTTCATAACTGGAAAGACCAGTGCTTTGTTGCAGGGAAGTGGTGGACCTCTTAAAAAATCTTCTGGCTTTGTTTCAGGAATTGAACCCATAAATGAAAACCCCAAGTCTGTTGCTGCTGCACCACTTGCAAGTCCTCCTCCTGATAAGCCGCAGGCTGCTGCGACAAAATTGAACCCTGCAGATCTTCGAAGAAAAACTATTTCCCTTCTGGAGGAGTATTTTGGCGTTCGGATTCTAGATGAAGCATTGCAATGTGTAGAGGAGCTGAATTCTCCATCTTATCACCCTGAGGTCGCCAAGGAAGCCATTGCCCTAGCACTGGAAAAGATCCCACCTAATGTAGAACCAGTTACAAAACTTCTGGAGTTCCTGTTGAATAAAAAAGTTTTGACAGCCAGAGATATAGGTACGGGATGTCTTCTCTATGGGTCGATGTTAGATGATATTGGGATTGATTTGCCAAAAGCACCGAATAACTTTGGTGAGGTAATTGGAAAATTGATCTTGGTCGGGGGTGTGGACTTTAAGGTGGTGGCAGAAGTTTTGAAGAGAGTGGAAGATGATATGTTCCGAACAGCTATTTTTGATGCTGCTATGACGAGCATCAATTCTAGCCCCTCCGCGCAAGGGGTTTTGGCAGCACATGGAGCTGATATCCAGACTTGTAAAACTTTCCTCTCTTGATTCAAGGGAAATGTTGTCCCAGTCTATCATTGAAACTGGTCTTCATGTTCTGCAACTGGGAGAGCTCAAACAGTGGTGGTGGTTATCTTTTCCTTTCATACTTCCCATCCAATTTTTCTTCCGTTACAATTTGTGATCAGAGAACCTGATAGCGGTCTATAATTTTATTGAGTTGTATATTTTTCGAGATCTTTTATGGATTTGTTTATGAGGATTTAACAAAATGCCATCGGTATCTCGTCTCGTGTTCAGGCTAATACTTTCCCGGGAATTTTAAGGTGAAAAGGCTCCTTTACATAAATCCAGTTGTTACATTAAATTTTGAATTCACGCGTATTGTTTATTTTTTATGCTATCCTATTGGTACACCATCATTCTATTTTCACTTCTTGGTGGTGTTTCCATTTTTGTGTTTGTTTGCTTAAATATGATGTTACACCATTAATTATACTAGAAATCTTCTTCTATAGCTTTTAATCCACACACTATCGTCTGTTTGGAGTCCAGCCCGAGTGGCTTTTGCAGCTTTAATTCACTGGCACTCAAAGTAGGTCTAAGATTGTGAAGAGCCAAGTCCTTGAGGGGAATCAAGGACAAGCTATTCTGATCTAGAGATACCTCAGAGGAGTTATTAGTCTTACTGTGTCATGTTGGGGACTCTGCATGTCAATATGGTTAAAACTGGTTTCTCCGTTGAACAAGATTTTGGCATATAGAAGAAAACTACTCCTTATGTGAAAATTGTGTGTTTGGTAGTATATATTCTGCACTTTGGTATTGACAACGGAGCGGAACTAGTTTAAAATTGGAACAGATATGATCTTGAATGTTACCTTGCTACCAAAAGTAGCATCACTGTGGAAACATTGAATGCTCTCCTAAGAGGGGTCTTCTGTAGGTCACCTGTGAAGGACGTCCGTGTTGCAGTTCCTTGATCTGCACGGCAATGGCAATGGCCATGGCCGGCCTTGCTGCCTCAAAACTCTTTGATGACGTTTTGTGAGGCCTCAATGGCTTGCTTGGTTCATGCGCCTTCAAATTTGGAGCTTTAGTATGTACATGTAGCATGATTGATCTTGTGCGCAGAGCTGTTCCTCCATTATAATCATATTTAAGCTTGTTTACCTTCCTCATTTTTGTTGTTTTAAGTTGTCTTTGATCCCTTCCGAGTCGATGCTAAAACGTGTTTACAGAGACCACGGGACTCGGAGAGAAAGGAAAGGAAAGGAGAAGAATGAATAGTTTTATATGATTTTTTGTTTGATTCAAAAAGGGAGAGGAATGGGAGGTAGTAGAGGAGTGCTTTGATCTTTTAATTTTAAACACACTTTCTGGGGACAGGTATGGGATCCGTAGTTGGGGATAAAATATATATTTATATATATATATGCATTGATTTGGTTTGAAAAACATAAGATCTGAGGTATCTAAATCATGAGTTATGATGACCATAACCAGCTCATGCGCATGTGTAGTTTATTGGGAAACTTGTTTAGGCCGAATGGAATGGGGGATTTGTATCAGATTTTGCCAGACTAGCTAGGGGCTACCTATATAATCAAACCTTCCTTGAAACCTCTGAAAGGTAGAGCAAAATGGATTAATTGAGTACATTACAACCTACGCATGATATATATGTAAGTATGTATAATTAATTAGGTAATCCATATCATATCATATCATACGGTAGATGGCTATCATTTGTTGGTGGGATCTAGATGGATCTATTTGCTTCCACAATCAGCACGTATGTAGATTCATATTACACACACACATACATATATATTATTAATTTTATATATATAGTGGACAACTCAAAGATTTCTTACAAGATCTCCCCACCCTTACTTATTTATTTATTATATATTATACTTTATTTTTTTGGTACTCCTATTTGGGTTCAATGAATTAGGATTCAATTTTCTCTCACCACAGAGAGAGAACATCTCCCATCTTAAAATAACCATATCTAGGTGATGGCTTTCAAGGGAATGAGGTAGTTTATCATATATTTTGACTAGCTCGCTCTTATCCTATTATGTGTGTGCATATATATATGTATATATATGTATGTATATATATGTATGTTATTTTGTGTATAGAAGTTCATTGTTTCTATATAAGGCCATTGAATCCTACCTGGACCGGTCATAATGCCGCCTTAAATGTCATATATATATATATATGTATGTATAGTTGCGACTTACCATTCCAATTTAATGATATTCAAACATGTCCCAAAATTATTCTACTATTATTGCGTGAAAGATCCAAAATCAAGTATTGATATGCAAGAATGTAACGGCTCCCAAACAAATTAACTAGATGTAACAGATTGCCAACTTGATTGTGAATGCCACATACACACACACACGCACATATATATATATGCATGTTTGAGAAGGTCAAGGTATTTTGGACTTCTATGGTACGTGTTATAAATTAATATAAGTTTTGATTTGGACATCTGCCTACTTTTATCAATGGATAGAGATGTTCGTACAACGATGAAGACTAATACTTTAACGGTGATGAAGACTATGCTGACATTAATGAGATTCTGAGAGGACATGCACAAGAGTTGTCCTTAAACGTAGAAAATTTTTAAGGGCTTAAAAATTTATAAAATAGTAGTCTTTTTGTTTTGTTTTTTTTGTTTTTAATTTTTTTTTAACAATATAAAATAGTAGTCTCATCGCGTGATTGTGCGAATAATTGCTAGGTTTGTGTCATCTTGTGTTTAGCTGGATCTTTGCATCATTATGATAAATAATGACTTTGTTTTGTGGCACCAAAGTTGGTCCTACCTCCATCTTTTCTTTGACATTTGGAAGAAATTTTGGTGCCACCAACCATTAGTAATGGTGGGGTTTAAGAATGGTTAGATGTATAACAAATTCACAATTGCATCAATGTCTTTGAATGTATTCCATGGTCCACACACCTCCATATAGCCAAACACAAATTATCCACAGCGGTGTGATCAAGAACAACATCCGGCGCTAGAGAACTACGCGAAAGAGAAGCCAGAGCATGAGCTATGCCATTTCTTTTATGACGAACACGAGAGACCCTTGCCCAAGAGAAGCCATTCAAATCGTGTTGGACATCAAACGCAATAGAGGAGATCTTAGTAAGACAATCTTGCTTCACCCCCAAGGCCTCAACCATAATCTTTGCATCGCTCTCGAACCACACTGAAATGAAATGAAAGATTAAAGCCCACTCCACTGCTTTTCGAAAGCAACCAACTTCAGTTGACAAAGCCGTAGAAGTGGGAAAAGGCTTAAACACCACAACCTTGATAATGAAACCATGAGAATCTCGGAAAACAGCTCCCTTACCTCCCATAAGTGCTGAATGAGAGAAGCAAGCATTCATGTTGCAATCGGAGGAGACCAAGAAGTTGGGGACAAACAACCATGAGAAACCACGTTAATTTTCTTGCAAATCCTTTTCATTTCCACAAATTCCCAGAAGCGATCGATAACCAAATTAACCACCTTCAAAGGAGACAACATATCACCTTTAAACACCAACTTCACGATTTAACCGATATTGCCTCAAATGTACATTGAACACAAGGGTGTACAAAAAATAAGTTGAACTGATAAACCAAACTGTACCAAATTGGATCGGTAGGTTTAGTTCGATTTTTTCATGGTTCGGTTTCTCACTAGTTCCAAAAACAGTGATCCGTTTATGAACGGTTCGCTTATGGTTTGAGGTTCTATAAGACCAAACCGAATTGAATCGTTTTATAAAGGGTTAATTACAAATACCTCCCTTATGGTTTGCCATAAATACAGGACCTCTCATATAGTTTCAGAAATTCCATGGACCTCCCCTAAAAAATGAAACATTCCTCCACAGACCTCCCCTCCTAATGACGGACCATCAAATAGATTAATGGACATGCTTACTTTACTGAAATGCCTTCAAGTTACTATGGTAAATGATTGAACTACCTATATATATAAATAGAGATTGATATATACTGTGACCAAAACGATAGACCCAATAATTCGCAGCGACACCAACTTCACTGCAAACAACAACGTCCTCAAAACCAACAATTCAACTCATTCATTCGCCCAAATCTTACACTAACATACCGATTCTATCAATTTCGTTAGCAGCTTTGCCTCATGTCCGATTTACCGTGGAGGAGGCCATGGGTGATCAATTTTTGAACACAATCCAGACCAGGTTCGACAATCTTGAGATTTTTGAAACCACAAGCGTCGTCAAGGGAAAATTCAGTGGCATTGTCGTCGTGGAGGACATCGGGGAGGGATGAAGGGGGGCTTTGATTGGTCCGATGAAGTGGGAGTGAGATGTGGATTTTCTGGGAAGTGATTCGCTCAAGAGGGGCTTTGCATTGGTGGATGATCTTGGAATGTTTGCGCCATGAAGCGTTCTTGATGATCATTAATAATAGTCTTTACAAACCTAGGTGCAAGTAAAAAGAACATAAATGATACGAGGAATAGTGTGTTGGGGAAAAATTAACTCCCTCCAACTCACTTAACATTCGGCTGTTGTCGATAGTTAAATCCCTTTTTCATCACACATAGCGGGAACATCATTACATCACATCAACACAAACATATATGGAGATAATAATCACACACAACATAAATATTTTACATGGTTCACCTAACTATAGAGTTAGGTCCATGGGAGGGAGATATTTCACTATTATGAATCAAGAAGAAAATATACAACCACATATTAAAATCCCACTCACTCACTCATTATCTTTTATAAGGCTACAATATACATATACTCACTCTTCTATTCACAACACTTACCCTTAAACTCTTTACATATCTTCTCCATTTTTTCTCTCTAAACCCCTTACACCTATCTCTATTTATAGAGTCTTCAAACCCAATTCGTTGTTGAATAAGAATTATCTTGACTACCAGGAGTTATCATATCCATCTTTAACTCTAAAATAGTAAATACAACTTCTTCCCAAATCTTTTGCCTTTTTCCAATAGTCACTTTTATTTTTTGGTTCAATTATTCTCTTTAGAATTTAAGGTTAATGGAATAAGATTTAATTTGTGGTGCAAAAATTAAAGTTGTTTAATTTGTTTGAATCCTACGCAATTAGGGTTGGAAATTTTCGATTTGGAGAAATTTTGAGAATTGAGTGATTTAGATCTATTTTTAAGGTAGGGATATAGTAACCCTAATAAGTCATAATTATATGATTTGTTCTTACTTGTAATTTTGTTTGAGTAACATGTTTTGTATATATATTTTAATTTTTGTCCAATTGTTTTAAAGTGAGTTTGTTTTGGGTTTTAATTTAATTTTTAATTTTAATTTCAATTTCAATCAAAAGATAAAGTTAAATGATATAATAATATACTCTGTATAACATATTACATAAAATATAACGCATAAAGTCGTATTTGTAGATATGGTAAACTAATTTTTTTTTCTTGATTGGCTGATTTGACCTAACCTGTGATGACAAGATTATGTTAAGGAGGTAGCCTTAATCATCACCCACTTAAAAAAAAAAAAAAAACTATCTAAATAAATGAGTGTTGATTTATTGTCTATTTTAGAAACCCGAAGCACCAAATTACGAAAAATATATATATATATAGTTTCAAATAAAAATTGAAAAATAATAGATTGTAGATTACAAAAAAAATAATTTCTTATTTTATCATGGAATTGTCATATTTACCAAAGTCTCTTATATGGGCCACATTGTACCAAATGGCCGCCCACCCGAAACAGGAGATCGCGCATAATCTAGAGAGAGAGAGAGTGTGTGAGAGAGAGAAAATATCTTCCAAAGGGGTTCCTATCACTCTACAAAGATCAAAAAGAGAAATGCGAAGAGGGAGTCCAAAAGATCATACTCACAGTCCTCGAAAAGTCGTATAAACACGCGCGCGAGCGCGCACACACACTCTCTCTCTCTCTCTACTCTCTCTAGTTTCATCGCAAGTCCCTCCTCCCATTAATTTCCTTCCACTGTCTCTATCTTCCATTCTTTTGCTTCTCTCTCTTTCTCCAACTTATCCATTTTCTCATCGTTTTTGTTCTTTTCTTTTATATAATATAACGTCAAAATTTCTTCTGGGTTTTTCTTCATTCCGCAAAAAGATTCAGAGTCACCTACTGTTTCCAAAACATTTTACGGACGCCCAATTGGGCAAGTATGTAATCGCAAGCCCTGCAACTCCTTGTAGTTTTTTTTTATTTCTTCTCTTATGTATATCTTTTTTCCATCTTTCTTTTCTTTAATATTTGGATTTAAGTTGATCTTGATTATTGTGATCTATGATTATCGATTGGTTTTATTTGATTTTGGGTTTGTTCTGGGAACTTTTTTTTACCTATGATTGGGGTTCAACTGGCTTGTTAATGTCGGTTTATTTCCAAACCCATGGTTGGTTATTTATTTATTGAATAACAGATTTCTAGCTTTCTCTGGTCGATGAAGGATAAGAGAATAAACTAAATTTAGTAACTGAACGCAGACTAGCCAAATTTTTGTCAAAACTTGAATCTGTTAATTAAAAGTTAGCTTTCATTTCCTACAATAGTACACTCTTTCAGCAATCAAATAGAAACTTTGGTTTTTTCTTGTATGGTTAATGGAGTTATTAATCTGAACAAGAAGGATATCATTATTTATCTATTCATTTGTATATTTGAGGTCGATAAAATGCCCTTTGTTTATTTTTTATAATTTGGAATTCCCCAGGAAGCAAATACTACATTAGGTTTTAAAGTTAAAACTGGTACAATGATATACATGAATTTTTATGGGAATACAATGCTTTTATTTTCTTGTTTTGTTTGATTTTGACTGGCAGGTTTTTTTGTTTCAGCTTGAGATGGGTATATACCTAAGTTCTCCCAAAACTGAGAAGTTCTCTGAAGATGGTGAAAATGATAAGCTTACATATGGTTTATCATCCATGCAAGGATGGCGTGCTGCAATGGAAGATGCTGTAAGTAATTCATCAATTTTCTTACTCTTCTTAACCATAATGTGCCCGTAGAATGTAAATTCATTGTGTTCAAGTTTAATTACTACCTTGCATTTTGGTGTATTTAATGTATATAAATAGTATAATTGAGTTTCAATCAAATTGATCAGTTGCATGAATATGAGTGGCTTTATATTGTTTTCAATTATATCCTTTTGTATAATGTTGAGCATTTAGATGTTGGATTGGTGTGTTTGTCTAGTTACAGCTTTAAAAAATTACAATGCAGAATATCAAATATAAGTACATATATCTATAAATTCATGTGCACACACAGGACATAAAGATAAGTAGGGATGGCAAGATAAGTAGATGGATCTCTCTCCCTCACCCTCTCTCTCTATATCTATATCAGAGACGTGGCAGAATCACTTTTCTCTGTCGGAGTTCACATTTTGTGATAGATAACTGAACGAATCCATAAATTTTAGTGGGAGCCTAATCTTTTAGAACAGTGAGATAAGTCTCTTGCAAGAATGAATTGGGTGTTGCAAACTAATTTAGCGAATAGTGTTTTATTTTTGTCTTTTTGTTCTTTTTTTTTTTTTTTTCCATGATAAGTATGTATTCATTGAAAAGCGCCCAAAAAGGGGACACAGCCAGAACAACTACAAAAAAAAAAAAAACTATAACTTCAAAGTCTTCTTAAGTGACAAGCGTGTTATGAACTTAATAGTAATCATATGTTGTTTTTTTATGTCAGTGTCAAACAGGTGGCCTTCTAATAATCAATATTTGTTAATTTAATAATTTTGGATTTTGATAATTTTTGGAGGAATCATCTTGGTTTTAGTGCCATTTACTTTATAGTTAATAATTTCCTGAAAAATTACTGTATTATTATTACAATGGGAGTTTACAATAGAAATGCAAACACTTATGAAGAAAATATCTAATGATATTCGTAGATATGTCTTGATTCCGAAGTAGGATGATTCTATACTTCATTAAAAATTTAATAGCTGGTGATAGGTGGATGAAATGGATTGAAACTTGTATTTCGTCAGTTATGTTCTCCGTTTTGGTGAACGGTTCACCTGCGGGTTTTTTTCCTAG
>JAOTQH010000057.1:2228343-2241041 GCA_025631255.1 Cornus kousa | reverse complement strand
GTACATCTTTTATTATTTCACCTAAAATTACTGCATAGGTGAATGAGGAAATCTTGATTTAGATTCTTTATTTAGTTTGACTTTTTTGAAAAAAATATTTAGTTTCTCCCCATATGGTACCATACTTTAATGTTTTTCTAGTATAGATATCATGAATAAATCCTTAACCCTTTTGAAAAACTCCTCGTTCCAAGACTCCACCAAGTTATATCCTCACACTTTTTATCATGTGCCTTCTTTAAACCTGTCAAAATTGAATACAAATTATTTTGTTTACTTCTAAAGTTTTCTATTAATGTTTGAAGTAAACAAATGGGGTCCATTGTAGATCTCTTGGGCATAAATTGAAATTAAATTTCAAACAATGTGAATTCATTCTTGTCTTTGTTTATTAACAATTTTTTATAATTTTATAATGCATTTAGGACTGCAAATGAATTAAGTTGAACTAAATTTGAATTTATTTGACTGTATGATGATGACGAGCTCGAAAAATTAAATTCAAACTGGACTCGTCATTATTTAAAAAAATTCAAACTCAACTCCTTTAATAATAAAAATTTATTTAAATTCAAATAGAGCTCATTTTGTATTGAGTCTTTTGAGTTCTTCGTGAATTTATATGAATCTATAAATAAATCTATATTCATTAACAAGTTCATAATCTTACATTCATCAACACATACAAATTTATGACAGCCAGTCCAATATAAAAAAGGATCGACACGTTTGCTAAAGGATATTAAACTCGAACTCGGCTGGGCTTGTCTGTCCTCTTTAGTAATTAGTTGTAGAAAATAGGGAGCCTTGTGCTATTCCACCAGTCTCTCTGTCCCTACGAAATTGATGTGGCAGAGGCTGTAAATCACCTAATTGCCGCCAGAACCCAAAAGCCCTAAAACTAACCCCAACAGCGGCTCCTCCTATCACGTTTAAAGTAACCCCTCAAAGAGAGTGAGAGAGAGTTTTGGTTGATCGTGATTTTAAGTGTGGAGGAGAATAGTATAATGGAAAGTGGAACCGGGAAAGAGAGCAGGGTAGTAGCAGAATCGGTAATGGAGGCAGTGAAGAGAACATCAAACAACGTTGAAGAAGTCAGAGCTCAGTTTCTCCAGTTTTTATCACTATGCAACGTCCAAGTACTCGCCGAAATGCCTCCTCTACAACGGGCTGAATCTCTTCTCTTGCTCGCCAAAGCTACTACAGCCCTCTTCACACGTACGTAAAGCCCTCCCTCAGCACTCTACTATATCATTCTCAATTTGTATTTCATTCGACTTCAATTGATTTGATTTTTCCAGTGAGGTTGAGATGTAACGGCGTTCACCCAGACGACCATCCTGTCAAAACAGAGCTTGTATGTTGCCTTGTACTCCATTTTTTTCCTTTAGCTTTTCGGATTTTAATCATGTGAAAGCCTCTTTTTTGAGGTTTTAATTAATGGGTCCTTCTTTAATTCATTTATTTTGGTGTTTTGATTAATGGGTCCTTCTTTAATTCTTTTATTTTGAGGTTTTTATTCTGGTTTTTGATTAATTTTGCTTTTGGGTATTCCTTCAATTGGGTATTTCTTGTTCAAGCTTTCAATTAGGGCATTGCTTAATTTTAATGTTTGTTGTACGCGTAGGAGAGATTAAGCTTGTACCGAGACAAATTGGAGCGGTTCATTGATTTGAGTAAAGGTAATTGTGATTCCGTGGATTTATTTGATTTGTATACTGTGGAACTGAAAACATATTATTGTTTTGGTTTATGTAAACTGACCTCAACTAAACAAACATAATATTCTGCATTAAGCTTATTTTAATGGATTTCTTCTTATTCGTTTTTCTAATCCCAATTGAAGGAATATCAAATATGCAAAATTTAATTTCTTATCACTTCCAAGTTCCAACAATTTCTCATCAACATAGTCCTCATTTTGAGTGCTCATTTCCAACGACGTGGTGATGGCACTTTGGAAATTGATGGAACAAACATTTTCCCTTCTTTTAGGTTATTATTATTTGCATTTATCATATAGTAAATGACTTAGTGGTAATTAATTTCCCATTGTTGATTACAAATTTCCTAAATATCCTTGAAGCTCCGCTGCGACCTTCGACTACCTTAAATCGCCAGGCAGCAACCCGTTTTATTGAGCATTCTTTGCCGGATCTTACCCTAGGTAAGAAGCAGTTACTTCTTTCTTGTGAATATGACTTTCTCTTCCATTTTGATCTTGTTTCGTTAAAAATAAGCTAAAAATCTGCAGAGCAGAAGCAAAATATGAGGAATGTCCGTAGAAAAGAGGGAGTAAAGATTAAGTATTCAGAGAGAAGTGTCCACAAGAAGAGGAAATATCAGTCATCTGAGAAACAATCAGTTCGAACTGCTGCTCAGGAATTTCTTGAGAAAGCAGCACGCGAGCTTCTTGGTGATAAGAATAGTCGTTTTAAGGGACCTCTACAGCCTCAGGATTCAGATGAAGATGACATGCCCATTGTCTGATTCTCTGGTAAGTTCACAGCCACATTACCATCACAATGATTTTCTACCGCCAATATCTTTAAAGGTTTAAAAAATATTATCTAGTTGTTCATGCCTTGGTGTTCAGTGAAGCATCATGTTTGGATAAATTTGTTCTTGTTTTATCATATGTGTACCTTTTGTATTCTTATTGTCAATGTTGTTGCTATGTCCATATACTAGATGGAGCAACAGTCTTTCACACTCATTAGGTGTTCGTTCTAAATGTTGAAGTATAACTTTCTTTTTTATTTGTTGGGGAAAGACCATAATACGTCAAGTGACATTGTAACATGCTACGAGGTGTAAGTACTTATGGAGGCTTGATGTAGATAATGAGGGATATGATGGGCATAATCATCGTATTCCATAATCATATTCCTTTATACATGGAAATGGAAGGAACCTGTCTTGTTAGGTTAGTACGTTAAACTTTTTGAAAAACTTACCTCAGTTGGACATGTAATACAATATAGTTGCATTGCATAGAAATGGAAACCATATCATCTAGCATATTATTCTATTATTAGATTTAGGAGTTGGTTCTATTAGGGACGTGTAAGATAATTGCCAAAATGTATATTTATGTTAGATTAGATACTTAATTCATTTTCTTATACTCCCTCTGTCCCATATTTGTTGTCCACTTGTCTCTCTTTTATGTTATAACTTTTTAAGAGGACATGCAACTAATGCATTGTCCCCTTTTAAAATTACTAAGTTGTCCTTTTAAGTTTAAACATGTATATTACCGAGTTGGAAGATTTTTTAAAATTTAAAGGGTAATTATGGAAATATAATATTTTATTTTGTTTTGACTTTTCAAATGGGACAACTAAGGCCATCCCAAAAAGGAAAGAGGGAATACTAATATGGGACGGAGGGAGTATAAAATATTGTATTTTGTTGTAGTTTAATGGAGAGGATATGGATTTTATAGAATTTAAACCTCTTTTTGAAGAATGGATACTCAATTTGAATGCATGTTTTGATTGATTTCTATAATTTCACAAATTTTCAAATCTAAGTTTTAGTTTCTGTTGTATCTCTAATCGAATGTATATTTTAAGCACCTTGTGCTTGTAGGCCAATGGTATTTAGAGGACCTTTCTCGATGGAAGGTGGGGATCCAAACCCTATCAAATATGTTTATTTTTAATATAATGATGTATGAATGTTCTTAATATCACCAAAACAACAACAATCGAGCCTTTTCCCAATTACTTGAGGTCGGCTACATGAATCCTATGTTTTAATTTGATTCTATTTAAGGCCATAGCCTTAGTCAATCCACATGCCATCATATCTTTTTTTTACTTTAACTTTGGTTTTCCTCTTCCCCTAGTATTACCCTCAATATGGACTGTCACTTCTCCTAAGCGACATACTTAAAGAGGTCTTCTTTGCATATGTCCAAACCATCTTAACCAAATTTCTCTAATTTTATCTCCAATTGGTGCTATACCAACTATCTCCCATATATAATCATTTCTAATTCTATCCTTACTAGTCCCGCACATCCATCTTAACATTCGTATTTCTGCCACACTTTACGCAAATGTTGTTTCCTAACTGCCCAACATTCGGTATGGCCGATCTAATGCACTCCTCCATTTAACCGATCTTGATATCTTGCCTTGATAAGTTGATTCTATGATTAACGTCATCTCCAATTTCTCCCTCATTATGAATAATTGAGCCTAAATAATGAAAATGTTCACTTTTTTTGTACCTTTTGATTCCCATTCTTCACTACATCCTCATTTGTCTTTCTAGATTTACTAAAGTTACACTCCATATATTTAGTTTTATTTCGACTCATCTTAAATCCTTTTAGTTCTAAAGCTTCTCTCCAAACCTTCCATTTGGCATTAACTCGAGTCTCATCAACTAAAACAATATCATCGACAAATAACATACACCACGACATCTCATCTTGTATGTGTCTTGTTAGCTCATCCATAACCAAGGCAAAAAGGTATGGACTTAATGCTAACCCTTGGTGTAAGGCTACAGTAATTTAGACTTCTTTTGTTATCCTTACAGGCATTCGAACTATAGTCACACAACCATCATTCATGTTCTTTATTGTGTATATGTATCCCTTTGTGACTCCTTTCTTTTCTAAAACCTTCCGTATTATATCTGTAGGTACCCTATTATAGGATTTCTCCAAATTAATAAATACCATATGGAGATCTCTCTACTTCTCTATGTATCTTTCCATTAGTCTCCTGAATAAGTAAATGGTCTCCATTGCTAAGCTATTATACATGAATCCAAATTGATTCCCTGACACTTCCGTCTCTCATCTTAGGTGTTGTTCAATCACTCTCTCCCAAAAGTTTCATAGTATCTCATTAATTTAATATCACGCTAATTTTTACAACATTGTACATCCTTTTTATTTTTTTATATAGGTACTCAAATACTTTGGCGCCACTCATCCGACTTCCTCTTAGTTGTTATTATCTTATTAAACAATTTTGTTAACTAAGACAAGCCAACTTCTCCTAGACACTTCCACACCTCAATAGGAATGCCATTCGGCCCTAAATCGTTTCCCATTTTCATTTTTCTTAAGGTATTCCTAAACTTCCACTCCTTGACTCTATTGAAAAATATGTTATCTCTAACATATTCTTCTAAGCTTAAACTTCCTATATGGTTTTCATTTAGCAATTTCTCAAAATAACTTTTCCATTTGTCTTTAATTTTATCAGCTTTTATTAAAACTCGTGAATGTTCACTCTAAATACATTTAATCATGGCTAAAATCTCTAGTTTTTCTCTCCCTTAGCTTAGTAAGTTTATAAATATTCTTCTCCCCATCTTTTGGCCTAGTTTAGAATAGAAATCGTCATAGGTCTATGTTTTGCCTCACTTAATACTTTCTTAACTTCTTTATTTATTTTTTATATTTGTCAAAGATTTCATTATTGTTATTTTTTTTTGCCAAACTTTATAGCATTTCCCATTTTGTTTTTATGAATTTTTGGACTCGACCATTCCACCACCAAGTTTCTTTAAATAATGGTCCCGACCCTTTTGATTCTCCTAGGACTTTTTTTGCTACTCTTTTTTAATATATATAGTCGTCTTATTCCACATTAAATTTTTTCATCTTCTACATTCCTTGTTACTTCTTTTAACATCTTATTTTAAAATAATTCTACTTTCTCCCCTCTTAAATTCCACCAGCTAGTCCTTGGGTTTATGGTTCTCTTTCTCCTTTTAGGTTGTCCTTTTATTCATAAAACTAAAACAAGAAGCCTATGTAGTGATGCTAGATCTTCGGGAATAACCTTACAATCTTTACTTTTTAATCTACCTTTCTAATTAAAAAAGTAATCAATTTGACTCATGTTTGATCCACTTTTAAAGGTCATTAAGTTTTCATCTCTCTTTATAGAATAGGTATTCCTAATTATAAGATTATATGCTACTGCAAAATCTAAGATAGTCTCCTCGACCCCATTTCTATCTCCAAATTCATGTCCACCATGTACCATCTCATATCCTCCACAGTCCACACTCTGTTCCTACATGACCTTTAAAATATCCACCTGTATGCACTTTTTCTCCTGTCTATTCCTTGCATCAATTCGTCCATATGTTCCCAAAATTATAATTTTAATATTGTCATCTAGTCTTACTTGGGGTGCACATGTGCTAACTTTATTAACTATATTTCCTCGTAATACGAGTTTTACAAATATTATCTTATATTCTTTTCTAATACCGGTTATCATATCTTCTTTTAAATTCTTATCAATGATTATCCCTACTCCATTTTTATGTTTATTCTTTCCAGTATAATATAATTTATATCCTTCAATCTGTCTAGCTTTTGCATCTACCCACTTAGTTTCTTGTAAACATAAAATATTGATCTTCCATCTAATCATAGAGTCTATTAACTTCATTCCTTTACCCGTCAAGGTTCCTACGTTCCAAGTCCCTATTTTAAGCCTACTATCCTGGGCTAACTTCTTTACCTGCTCTCGTCCACAAAAATGTGGGAACCCTTTCCTACTTTTTACCACACCTTGGCACCGATGTGGCGCCCATTGCCCATTTTTCGAAGCATCCGGAAGCTGATGCAACACGTCGCTAAGATGGTTTCTGGTTTTCGTAAATGAACATGTATATATTAGTATGTGTTATGGTCACCATAGCTGGGGATGGAAAATGACCAAGTATGGCAATGATTGGCATTCCAGGGAATTCAATGGCAGATTTTATTTATTTACATTTTTTTTGTTCATGTGGGTCTTTGACCGCCTTAGTTATCCAAAAGGCGGTGGCAATCCTAATTGTGTTTACATTTGCATAACTTATACATACTGTAGTTATTATATTTGGTTATTAGTGCATTATTGTTTCAATAAGCTAATTGTAATTCTCTATGACTATGTACAAAAAGCTGAATGGTTGAACTGGCTCTACATGTCATCTTTTGAATTTGAGAAAAGTATCGTGGATCTTTGATGTCACACTCCCGTTCAAATGATTAAATACAAATGACTAAGAATACAAGCTTAGGTGAGTATTTTTACGAGTACTCCTAAATTTTGCTAGACCTACATTTCTTTCTGTAACGTCAAAATAAACTACCTATGCCTCCATGTCTAATCTAATATTTTCCTTCCTAGAACAATTGAGTGATCTTACCTAACGATGTAGATACTTGCACTGAAACTTTTCTAAAAATGCCGCAAAAATGGTTTTCTTGGGAGTGAATGATATGGAAGCATGCACGTTATTGCTATGATGATGCGTCCTATGAATATTAATTTTATACAAAATATTACTTTTTTAAAAAAATAATAATAATAATGGATATTCAACCTGAATTTATGTTTTCTAGATCTTTCAATTTTTAAGTCCTATATTTTAGTTTCTGGTGTATTTATAATTGAATATAAATTGTTAGCACCTTCTGTTTGTAGGCCAGTAGTATTTAGAGGGCCTTTCTAGCGCCTTCTGTTTGTAGGCCAGTGTCATTTTTCAATATAATGATGTGTGAATGTTCTTAATATAACCAAAAGAATAAATAAAAAATAAGTAAATTGCTACTGCAGGTCGCAATGCCAGAATGACACGTGGATGACTGAAATACCCTGGCTTGCTTGATTCCGTGCTCTGTTTGATGTTTGGTGATTTTAGTTGTTTTCTGGTTTCAGTTAATTAACATTTATATTAGTTAGCCTGTTTGATGGTCACTACAGCTGTGACCAAGTATGGTGATAAATGACATTCTAGGCAATCCAATGTCATATTGTTGCTGAAAACTTTAGGAGAGTTGTCTTTCTATAATTTGAGACCTGAGTGTTTTACTAATGATCATTTAATTAACCTTAAAGTGAAAGAAACATTCATTCAAAATATATCCATGGAGATTTAAGATTCTTTCTTCACTGACATAAACTTGGTAAAAATGCAGTGGTAGTGTAAAGCCCCATTTGAATCAATCAAATGTCTGACTGTTTATTTTCTTTATTCAATCTTGAATATCTTGAGAGGGTGTGTTAATAAACAATTTTATAATGACACTAACGATGCATAATCAATCCTTCCAGTTTCCATTAACCTTGAAAGTTATATCAATTGATTTTGTTTGTGCGCTTGCGCTTGCGCCGAGTACTTCTATTTAAGAAGCTTTTAATTTACCTTATATGCTTTCTGACATTTTTCTTTGTGTTCCCGCAGGTCACACACAGAGCAGACATATATGGTGTGGTGTTAGCCAATTTTTTGTATGGTGGTATGCACCTATTTTGTTTTCTTATATTGTTTTCCCCCTGTTCACAAAAGACATATATTTCTTCTGATAATTTGTTGTTGAATTTTAAAATCGAATTCACTTGTTGAATTTGTGTTTTGGTTTTAGTGATGATTGAAACTCCTCTCTTTCAGAATTACCCGGAATGTTTTGCAAAATTTGGATTCATGTCTGTTTTTTTTATTTAAGATTTTGTTTGTATTTGAAAAAGAAGAATTTTTTTTTTTGTTTGTATTGAATAAAAAAAAGAGACCACGCACACACATGTATGTATATGTAAAACATGTGAAGTTCTAATGAGAGTCCAGATGTAAATAAATAAATAAATGGAATATATTAATATCTGTAGTGACCATCCACATACATAGAAAATCAAATAATTCCCCCAGAAGTAGGACCCTAAAGCAAAATGTAATCAACCCTCACCATCAGTATAATCAAATGAATCAATCAAATTAACCCAAGCCCACCCCTTCAAAACCCAAAAACCCTCATTAAAACAAGCCATCCGACCAAGACCACCATCAAACTGCCCTGTAAACTTGCAGCACTGCTTGTGGGGGCGACTGCTGGTCCGTCGAACTCCACTGGAGATGGTGCCGGAGAAATAGCAGTGAAGGGCCTCTTGTGCGTTGCAGACATGACCACCACTATCAGCTTCTGGCCTTTCTCGCAGTTTCCTGCTGCTCCACTTATGAAATAGTAAGGGCCGGATTGGTCGAGCGTCACCTTGGTGTTCCCATCCTTGTATTCTTCAATGGGGCTTGAAGTATTGCAGGTAGCATAATCTGTCTTTGTTACTTGCAACACTGAGTCTTTCTCACTGTCATACTTCCACACTGGTTCATCCAGCAAAACATGAAAAAGCTTTAGTTAGAGAAAGAGAGGAATTTGACAGAAACCTAACACCATATATAAATTTTATATATATATATATATATATGTAGGAAAAAGAGGATGGGATTTGAGCTTACCAAGAGAATCTCCGACGAGGAAGCGAGAATTTTCAGCCCATTTGTTGAGGGAATCGGATTGAGAAGAAGGGACCTTCCATGCCTCTGTTTTGCCTCCAACCAAGTGGTCTCTAGCTTCTGAGAAGCTGATGATGAGAAGAAGTGAGAGAACCAGTGTGGATACTAGAGCTCTTGAAGAAGAAGCCATGGATGGACAGACTGTTTGAGCTTAAAAAACAGGGTTCTTAAGCAACTCTAGAGAGAGAGAGAGAGATGATTTTCAAGAAGGGGTAGTGATGGAGTTGGGGGTGTTTCCATCCATATATAGAGGGGGAGGAACTAGCCGTTGGGAAAAGGTTGTGAGAGGTAACTGTTGGTTGGGCCAGGCAATGAATGTTTTGGTGTTCGAGACTTGCCCTGGTTTTGTCTGTTACCGCAACGGTAACTTCGGAAACGTCCCTTTTATACAGAAAAGGAAATAAATAAATAAAAGAACTTTGTAAAGTTCCTTCCCCCTAATTTTATTATTATTATTATATTTTTTTTAATTTATTATTATTATTATTATTATGCTTTTTTTTTTGATAAGTTATTATTATTTTTATGCTTAAAAAAAAAAAGTACTTCTAAGTTAACCCAAAATAATAATAATAATAATAATAAATGGTATTAAAATGCTACCGTTGCCAATTTAGCGTCTCATCTCTATAGGTAAGGCCCGCAAGGGTTTGAGATCTTTCTAATTGGGGGTTATGGGTGACTCTAAGGCAAAAAACGTTTAAAATCTACAAGGTTATATGAATCCATTCCGAGACCGTCCCGTTGACATTTTTAACCATGAGGTTAAAATAGTGACAGTCGTTATGAGTGTTTTTGTGATGAGATCCAACTATTTGAAAGATAATTGTGTGAAAATTATAAAATCAAATTTTCATATCAAAATTTATTTATACACACTATTTTAGTTTATTTTTAATTCATTTGAGCAAAATATACCATCAACTTTTTTATGTCTGCTATAATTTTATTTTGTGAGATGAGAATTTATGTATAAAAACTGGGGATTGATAATGTGATATATCCATGCATTGTTGTAACACCAATTGTGTGACAGGTATGGGTGTCGAGTCATTCACATTGTGGACACTTTTAGACCATTGTTGGGAGCTCTTTTAGAAATTACATTTAGTGAAATATTAAATTGATGTCACTCTAAAAATGAATTTTAAAATATAGTTATTTTAATAAAATATAATAAAAATTTTAATATTGTAAACAAAATTTTAACAATAGAAGGTTAGGTCTGTGTCACCGTACGTATAGATCGACAAGTAATTTTTTTTCAACCGACCGTGAACCATGGTCACCATTGATCATTGATCACCGAAGTCAAGAAAAATTGAAGGTGGTGTTGGTGGGAGGTTAGAGTTTCCCAGCAGAAGACACACTTGTGGCCCACGCATGACATGCAGCTGCCACGTATCCAACCCACGTTACCTACATCACTGGAACGTGGCAGTTACCCATCTCATCTTCCATTCCAGCTTATTATTTTTCTTGAGAGAGAGAGAGAAAGAAGTTAATTGAGAGTATTTTTAGAGAGAGAAAAAAAGAGAGAATGAGTACGGAAGAAGTGAAGAAGGCAGGAGTGGAGGCATCCAAGAGGCCACCGCCGGGGCATAACCCAGGTGAGGTACTCCACCAGCGCCGCAACTTACCCATCAGCCCTTACACGATGGCTCTCGGCGGCTTTCTCTTCGCCGCCACCATCGGTTACTTGACCCTCTATGCCAAGAAAAAGCCCGAAGCCTCTGCCGTAGACGTCGCCAAAGTCGCCACCGGCACTGCTCAACCCCAAGACACCCGTCCCACCAAGTAGCTTTTATGCATATTTCTTCCAAAATGTGCTGCAGCAGCAGCTGCTGCTCTTTGAGCAATAGGTTGCTTAACTTTATCTATTGTTCAAGCACTAACCATGTTGTTTGACGTTTTCCATTCATGTGGTTTATTTTGGTTAATCAGTTACACTTTTAAAAGTTTTTTTTTTTTTTTGGGTACATTTTTGTCCTAACGATCGAAGGAGTTAATATATTGTAATATATATGTATTGGTATATATAGATTGTGAGAGTAAAATTAGAAAAGGTAACTAGTGTGATTAATGATCAAACTTGAAAAATAATTGTCAAACCAACCTTGTTTTGAGAAGCATTCATGTCTCAGTAGGAACCTTCAGTTTTCATCATACAATTTCATTTTTCTAAACAATTTCAGTAGTAAATAGTAAATACCTCTTCTCTACTAAAAAATTAGACAAGTGTGGAAGTATCAAAGATGGGTTTTAAGCTCTTATATATCTTAATTAATCATGGTGTGTACAAAAAGTAGTAAGAATAGGGTTGATAACTTTGGTTAGATTTATTATGGTTCCCAAAAAAAAAAAAAAAACAAACAGTGATGTGGGCAGTAAAAAATGTTTGGTGTACAACATTATTATTATTATTTTTGGTCACTAAAATTTAATTATCCCTATTTTTGATGTAAAATCTAAGCAAGTGAAGTTGAAATATGATTATTTCTTTTTAGGGAAATATAGAAGTGGGACGTGGACCAGTTTTTCAAGGCATGAATAAATTTTGCGGGCCTAGAATGTGAACCCAACAAGCTCAGACAACAGCTAGAACTTTGCTTTATCTATATTGAACTAGCTGAAGTAGTGTTCGAGTCCAGTCCAGCACACTCTAGCACAATTCAACCCCCCAAAAAATACGTACTACCCTTTTGTTTGAAAGGTAAAAAGGTAATTGTCTATACAAGAGTCATCTGTAGAAGTCCCGAGGTTTCTCAGGCCCAAAAGGAGGAGGGCATCAGCCCAAGTTTTCTAACTTTGGATGGTGAGAAATTATCACTTACCCACCTTAGGGCGACACATTTATGTTCAGTTTCGATTGAATGGTTTGGAGGGAAAAGAGAAGAAAGTAAAGGATGGTGTGAAGAAAAGAAAATAAAAGATAGTGTGAAGTGTGTTTGGATTTACTTGGAGAGGAAAGAAAGAATTGGGAGAGATTTGTAGGATAGTCATCTCTACAAATCCCCCGTATGCTATCTCTAAAAGTAAAAATAAGAAGATTTGGAGAGAGAATAATGGATAAGTAATATTTTTACATTTCTAAAATTACCATCAACAATTGAAACATTTTAGTGTTATTTGTTATTATTATTTTTTTCTTTCCTGTATCTTTTTCAAACAAGAATACTATATTTTCCTTTCCTTCATAATTTATATAAACATGAATATAAGTCATTATTATCTTTTATTTTCTTTTTCTTTCTCTCATAATTTATAATACATTTCTTTTCTCTTCTATTTATTCAAACGAAAATACCAGTTACAATTGAACTAACGGATCAAATTAAAGGCAAACTCACTCACTTATTATATAATGTTCAAGT
>JAOTQH010000057.1:2202410-2222102 GCA_025631255.1 Cornus kousa | reverse complement strand
TATATATATATATATATTATAATATATATTATTATTTTATTGTTGTGTCCTTGTCGTGTCCGTGTCCTATTTTTTTAAAATTTGCCGTATCGCTGTATCCGTGTCGTATCGTACCCGTGCCCGTGCTTCATAGCCTTCTCCTATTAAGTATCACTAACTACTAATCATTGTCAGGATAAAAAAATGTAATAAAATAATTAAATTGGGACAGAGGAAGTGTAATAAGCAATTGGATCATTAATCTGCCTTTGTTTGTTTGTTTGTTTGTTTTTCTTTTTTTTAACAAAACTTACTTATTGCTTCTACTTTGACATGAAGAAAACGGCAAAACAAATTTTGATAAATTGATCTTTCGTATAGGATTTATTGAAATGGGTACAACAACAAAATTAATATTTATTTATTATTATTTTCTTCGTCATCAGAATATTAATTGGGTTGAATTTCTTAAAAAGGATTCTCGGTCAGGGTATTTTAAAGATGGTCTAACCAAATAAAATTATTCCATTCGAACATCATGTCAAACCAAAAGTGAAATGTGAATGACAATTTCATTTTACTTTTGAACGAGTTTTTTTATTTTATTTTATTCATGCTTACCAAACCAGGTGTTATATGAAAAGTAAAAAGATTCAAAAAAAATTAGTACACGCACACGTACAAATATAATAAATTCAGGATGATTTAACATTACAAGGTATTAGCAAAGATGCGACAATCAACCATTAAGATTAGACTTTAATTTATTTATTTTTATTGTTAATTTGTTAATTTGTTTATTTATTTATTTTTATTTTTTCACCAAACAAGAAAATCGATTCAGTATAAGTGATAATTGACATCCATAGCTTAGATTGCCATAAAAGTAGCAATGAAGTTTGGAAATATAAAATGTAGATGATCTACAAACACTTGAAATATCAAAAGAACACTTCATGTGAAGTAAGATCAAAATTTTTTCTTTTCTTTCAAATTAAATACATGAAAAATAGTATTTTTTTGTCGAAAAATTTCAAAGCATAAGAAAGGGGGAGGGTAAGCTGCGTCAAAATGTCTATCCCCAAAAATTTGCCCAAATGAAAGTGATAAGGTTAGAGCTATTGACACTACAATTATAATCATCAGCTATTGACCTTGTTTTGAACTTTCTAAATATTGTGGGAGATTTTATTTATTTATTTATTTAGTTATTATTTTTTTTAAAGAACTCCAGCAATACTTTTGAGGAGATATCACTAGGTCACAAGCCTTGATGTAGCTTAGACAAGTTACACCACCTAATAATACTACAATGGATCATATCGATCTTTGCTATTAAAAAAACTACTATAATCAAATTGAAATTTGTCCTCACATGTGTGATGGTTTTGAAAAAAAATTTATAAGGCTTGAGTCCAATTTTTCTCATTACTAATAGACTGATGAACTAAAGCTATTTTGCTCATTCACATATTAATCACTCAAAAAAAAAAAAAAAAGACTGAAAAAAGCATAGATCAAATAAATGTAATGTGGATGCTTCTTTTTCTTCGGTGTCTCAGATTGGAGGTGGTGGAGCTGTTTTCCGGAATTCTAGGGGAGCTATTTTACAGGCGGTAGTTTTTTCACCTTTTCCGGCTTCAAATGCTACTATGGCTGAAGCGTTGTGTTTGCGTAAAGCGGTTCTCTGGGCCTTCACTTTGTCTTTTGATAAGCTTTGGTTCGAGCGTGACTCTATGTTGGTGGTCCAGGCAGTGGAGGGAGATGATTGTGGTCCGGTTGAGATTCAGTCCGTGTCGTTTGATATTAGAGTGGCACTTCGGCGATTCTCTTTTTCTCGACTTAGCCATGTACGTAGGCATGGTAATGAGGTCGCCCATGCTCTTGCGCAGCTTTCTCGTCCGCACATTTTTAAGGATATTGCTCTAATGTTTATTCCTGCTGATATTATTGCCCTTGCAGCCAAAGATTGTGTATGTGGTTAGGCTGTTGTTTCTTTGCCAGGGTGTGTTGGGTTCTAGCGTAGTGGTTTTTTGTTTGTAGTTTTTATTTTGTTGTGCTCGTCCTTCTTTACCTAGCACCTTTTCATTGGCTTGTCAAAACTATTGATCTTGACTATAAGAGGTGTTCGTTGGGTTGGAATGGTGTTTTTGTGTTTGCTCGGTGTATCTGTATGATTTTCTTGTTGTAGATGTCGTATGGCGTTTGGTTTGTTTTCTTGCTAGGGTAAAAAAATAAAAAATTACACAATATTTTCTCTACATAATTAAGGTTGGAAATTTTATATTTCATTTAAAAAATAAAAGCTTAATTCGTATGTTAACTGTTTTAATTTATTTTAGGAATTTGATTGACACAATGTAATAATACATTCAAGTTTTTATTTTGGGTCTAATTTATTTATTTTTTATGGAGATATTTTGCTTGTTGGGTTGGAAGAGATGAAAAATATTAAAAATTAGAATGAGGGAGGTGGGCCTAATCATTTAGAAGGGTAATTGTATACTTTTAAAAAATATATATTAGTTAGAATTAAAAGTGTCATTTCATTTTAACTTAGAGTGCAGATATAAAAAAATGGAATGTCAGAATATCGCACTCTAAAAAAAAATAGAATTGAATATTTGAGTTATTTAATTTATTTGAAAGTTTTTGTATAAAATTTTGGAAGAAGACGAGGAATTTATTCAATAATATAAAAAGGACGAGGTCTCGTTTTCTAATTATTTAAATTGATAAAAAAAAAAAATATTTTCAGGATATTTTGAAAATAGTTTGGGAGTTGTTGAAAACTTTACCAATTTATTCGGGTCGGTCTGCTTTCGTGAAATCCTCTAAACCCGGATTGTGCCAAGGGCTCCATGAATCCATGAATCACCTCACTTTTACTTTCTGATAACTTGCCATATACATCAACACAAGATTTACACTCACTGGATTCAAAAGAATCGAATTAGGACACAAAATCTTGGAAAGAGTTTGTGGGTTTGATTCATTTTGAGGTAATTTCTTAGTTTGTTAATGGGTTTTCTTTAGTTTACCGGATTTGGGTATTGTGAGTTGGAATCAATCTGTTCAGGTTCGTCTTGATATTTGTAATCTAATCCCCTTGGTATTGTCTTAAATGAGAAATCTGCATTGATATCATATATATTATTATTTCTCTAAATTTATTATTTGGAATGAACTGTAATGAGTTGTTACTTCATATAGTTCATAACCTTAGTTTGTATTCTTCTAACAGCAACTCCACGACAAGACTCAAACTGGGTTTTGATTTTTATATGATGTTGAATACATGAATTATCTTCGAAGGGTTGTTGATTTATAGACCTGGACGAAGCATTGTTGGATTATATTGACCTTTGATGGGAACATTTTACATGGGTTCAATTTTGAGGTTGTTTCTGTAACAATGGAGAGAAAATCATCAGCTAGTAAGAACTTGAAGCCGAGCGGTTCTTATGGTTTTTTAGACTTGCAAGGATCGATGCAAGTTGATCACCAACAAGATGCACTGCCATACCGGAGTTTCGTGGTCCATCCCCAACAATTTCAAAATGATTTCCCGGTAAGGGTTTGGAATATGCAACAACCTGAGCAACTGGAACCATCTGCGAGGGGCATTGATGGATCGAATACGGTGGAAGAAAGTGTTGATGGGAACAATGAAGGTGATAGAGAGAAAAAGGAGTCCCCCTGGCAGCGCGTAAAGTGGACAGATGAAATGGTGAAACTTTTAATTACTGCTGTTTCTTACTTAGGAGAGGATATTTCCTTTGATTGTAATGGTGTCAGAAGAAAGAGGTCCTCGTTAAAGAAAGGGAAGTGGAGGTGTATTTCGAAGGTCATGGCTGAGAGGAGTTATAATGTATCGCCTCAGCAGTGTGAAGATAAATTTAATGATCTGAACAAAAGGTATAAGAGACTGAATGATATACTAGGGAGGGGCACTTCTTGCAAGGTGGTTGAGGAGCCAGCACTTTTAGACTTGTTAGACTTATCTGACAAAGCAAAGGAGGCTGTAAAGAAGATTTTAAGCTCAAAACAATTATTTTATGAAGAATTGTGCTCCTATCACAATGGGAATCGGTTGCACCTTCCGCATGATCGAACTCTTCAACGGTCCTTGCAGTTGGCTCTTAGAAGTAAAGAAGACGATGATCCTCAGGAGTCAAGGCTGCACAAATCTGAGGCCATTGATGAAGATGATCACGTTGTAGAATCTGTTGTTCGAGATGATGAAACTGAGGAACATGCTTCACTTAAGGGTAATGGGGGAGCATTTGTGTTTCCGGTGGTGTCTGAAAAAAGGAGGAAACATGGAGAAGAGCATGATACTGTGGGTTTTGACAATGCCTTGAACTTTTGGGATTGTAAAAAAAAATCAGATCCTCATTCTTCAAATAATTGTGCCAATGTGAACCATCATTTCACTGAAGGCAGACATGTAGAATGGATTCAGAGTGAATCAATTATGTCTCGGTCACTTCAGTTGGAGGAGCAGAAAATGCACATTCAGGCCCAGATGCTGGAGTTAGAGAAGCAGCGGTTCAGGTGGTTTAGGTGTAGCGAGCAAGAAGACAGGGAGCTGGAGGAGATGAGGCTAGAAAACAAGTATATGAGGCTTGAGAATGAGCGTTTGGCATTAGAAATTAAACGCAGAGAATTGGGTGCTAATTAAATTCAATGACCATTGTGCGGGAGACTAGGCATTTTTATTTCAGGTGCATAACTTAATTGTCTTTTTCAATTATTTTTCTCTTTCCAGTAAGCTCGTTTTTTCCACCAAGGTGGAGTAAATTTAGATGGGGGCATCTTCAAGTGCAATGTATAGGCTTTAATAGGTGATAAATTTTTGTATCATCTACAAGTGATTAATGGTACTGCCTCAATGTTTATCAAATTATTGATGGAATTCTCATTTTTGTCGTTTATAATGGCTTTTCTTTCAATGTTGAATGGATGAATATTGTACTTTCTTGGTTCCTCTAATATTGATTCATTTTATTTATCTCTACACCAGAGAATCCTTCTTACTGAGGATTTTCTCAATGATTGATTTCTTTGTGCCCAAACTTCATAAACCCAGTATACTTGGTGGACTGTAACTTTTGATAATTTGTTCTAAAATATTAGTTGTGTAAAAACATCCTTTATAAGTTGTTCCTTCGTTGTATTTTGGCGTTTTCCTTTTATTCTTGTTCTAATATTCTTTATTTTATCTAAATTCTATCTGTAATTATGTTGTCACATAAAGAGAGAACTTGGGAAAAAATTTGAAGCAACTTTTGGGTTGCTGAATTTAGTGTTCTGGATCAAGAAATGTTTCATGTTTTGCAATGTATGTTACAAAATTCAGATTGCTAGGGTATTATTAGTATATGTTACCCTGATATGTGGACATGTTCTATTTGTTTTCTTTAAGATGAATATATATGCACTAGTTGACATGCGTTTGTACATCTATCTAGACATCTATCAAAATTATCATATTTGGTATATCTCCAGTTTGGAATGGAAATTGAAAATGAACTAATTTTTTGATCTTTTTGGATTTGTTTATTTACTTGCAGAAGATATGTTTAGAAGGCGCATGCAGTTCTAGTTTGGTAAAATTTTGTTCATCCCTACCAGTCAGTGGTGGTAGGAAGTTGCACTCTTTTTTATACATGGTTTTATGCTTTTAATTTTGTCAAAGAACTAAAGAAGAGGCTGACGAAGGAGGATGGCGAAGATAATTTGAAATATCACAATCTTTGGGACAATGTGGCCCATAATTGAGTGAAAAATGTTTGATTGGTATAAATGAAAAAAACCTTTCTCTGAGAGCATTGGACCTTCATGAATTTGTAACGAGAGACATTTTTGTACCTAAGAATTGATTAACCAAAGTAGAAACTAGTATTTCATTTATGCTCGCATGAGAGCGGGTTGAATTGAGTAACGGGGCCCTTATTTTGTAATGACCCTTTTTTTCAGTTGAAATTACTTTGATTTGGTAGCTTGCTTATTTGATGTCACTTTTTGTTGTTTGATGCATACTCTTATTTCTTCACATTAAGCTATACTTCTTAAACTAGAACTTCCTATTTGTGAGCTACAAATAGTTGGCTGTGGTTAGAGATGGTTCTCAATGGAATATTGTCAGTTAGCACATTGAAAATCATTAAGATTGTGTAGTTGTTTGTCCCCTTCCTATTGGGAAATCTTGCTCTAATGTTTGCATCTGTTTCCGGAGATTGTGGAGTGTGGACTTTAATGTTTATTTATTATTATTATTGTTATCATTATTTGTATGTCCTATAATTATATTGGAGTTGATAAAACGGTACTTAAAACAGTAAGTTGCTAGTCTTGCGAATAACATGATGCAGAAACACTGGTTAATAAGATTTAAACAGTAAGACTAAGTTCCAAGGAGTTGGGATGCAATCATGCAGTTTTTCATTTTTTTTTTGGTTAAGGACTCAAACATGTTAACTGGTCTACCTGTCTCATTGTCTTTGGGTCTTGATTTTCAACCCACAGGTCAGGGTCTCAAGACTGGTAGAGAGAAGAAAAAAAGAACCCAATATGAGAAATTCTACTAGAATTGGTGAAAGCTTCATGCTTCTTTGATGGGTATGATGTTGAAAACCATTGAAGCGAAGATGTGGCACTGTTGCCTTCTGATGTTTAGTTGGAGACTCTAGTGGTTGCTTGACTGGGGATCCTTACAGAGGAGCTAAAACCTCTTAGTGCTTCCACAATTGAAGTTGGAGGTCAGAATTTGTACTGACGGGCACAGAGATTTCATGTCGATAAAGAACTGGACAAACTATTTGAAATTTAAGCCTAAAGAGAAGGCAAGTGAGGGTATTGTGAGTTCAACTACAATCAAATCAAGTAAGTTCCTTTTCTGTAGAATGCTTTTGGTCATTGTCTTGATGGAACATTATTCTGCTCAATCTTTGATCAGTAGCCTAGATTTGTTATTTACAGCAATCCCCAATGCTTCCTGGTCAACCCCCTTAGCAATTTATTTAAGTTGATTATTATTCGAACTTCATCTATCATCATCTTGTGCTTTGCAACCAAAAGAGAGACTGGATGGTCCTGAATTCTTATTTATTTATTTATTTTTCACAAAAGTGTAACTTCTTTTTCCCTTTGAAATTTGCATTCTAGGGTGAACCTTATATTGGCTACTGTTCCTTTGTTCGCCGATTCAAACCGTTCTTCATATTTGTAATTCTAGCTCTAGGACTAAAAACATTCCAATTTTTGTGCTCATTGAACTCACTTTATGAGTAAATTTCAGTACCAAAATAGCAGCTCCTGTATAAATTATGTGGTTATTGAAGATCTAATTCTTTCACCTGATGAAACTGTATAATATTTGATTTGGTATGGGTCTCTCTCTCTGTCTCTCCCCTTACCAACCTTTACCTTGACCTGTGCTCGAGTGCTTGATTCAGGTCGGAGGTTAAAGAATTTGACAGGTCCAAATGAACTGAGTCAGTTCTTCTTCTTTCAAGGCTGCCTAGTTGCTTGAATATGTGCAGCTTGATGATAGCAAGTCACAAACCTTGATTTCCTTCAAAATTTGAATTGCGTAGACAGATACTTGATTTGCATGACAGCTCTATATATTATTTGTTCCGGAAACACTTGTCCCTGACTTGTGAATTAAATGCAGAAAAGACTGTAAATGGTAGATTGTCACATGCTATTTGATTTATGATTCAAATACCGAATTTTATGGTTCTGCACTGAACCAGCATTCAAGATTTTCTTTGATTGCTTATTGTACATTCCAAAAATATTTGGTTATTTAACGTTAATTAGATGACTGGGTAATACAAAACCTTTGTTCAATTATGCTGAAGTATCTTGGACCTAGGAATGTCAATTTGACTTGCCTGGGTGGACTCTCTCCTAATGAAAAGGGTTTTGGTTCTCATCTAATCGGGTTAGGAGCGGGTGTGGGAATGAGAGTCAAAAACTCGTTATTTAGTTGTGATATATATATAGATATAATATTATTATTTTTTATTCTTTTCATTATTATTTTAGATTTGTAATCATAAAATTAACAAAATTTATGGTTAGGATTGTTGGTTGTTTTATAATATTTAATTTTTTTCTAAAAAAATATATTTTGAATATGTTTAGAAATGTATTTAGTTATTTTATTTATACATAGCACGACATGATTAATTTTTCTTCACTGAACGGGTTTTGGATTGGGGCACCCCATAACGTATCCGCTTGCTGACAAACCTACTTGGACTTTAAGAAATAGTACTTTCACTCGTCTTATTCGCTTGTCTTAGTTTATAATTGCTGGACTAGAATGCCTGAGGTTTAACTGATTGGATTAAAGGTCTCCCTGAGAATTAGGGAGATACTATGTTTGATTGATACTGAACCTTGTCTATAATTCCATATTATTGTTGTTGTTGTTGTTGTTGTTGTTGTTGTTGTTGACTTTCAGGTGCAAAATGGGCACCCCTAAATATTTACCAACTAAGCACGTACCCAGTATAACGTTGCAATAGAGAGGTGGACTACAATTATGACCCATTTCAGGGTTCTGATAATTTTTGACAATTTCACCTAGTTTGAGTGAGAATATGTCAATTAGAGAGTCCAAAGCCCAGCTTTATTCAAATGGCTATATCGTTATAGTCATTTTGAAGAATGGTCCACCTCAAGTCCCCCAGTTAGCATTAATGGGGCTCAAGTAGTACATCATATATGGCTAAATGGTTGTCAATAAAGTTTTTAGAGGTTTGTGAATTAAGCAAATAAGGATATCAGATATCCGTTCTCTTACCACTTAAAGAGTGATGTCAGTGAAAGTTTATGAGATTTGGAGGGGAGTGAATAGGTTTTAAAGCCTTTTTCACTAATTACTACATATTTATTTAAAAACATGTGTCCTAATGGAGGGGTGGGGGTGGGGGTTTGTTGAGAGGGGCTAAAAGTTGGAACTTTTTAAATTTTTTTTGACAAAATACAAAAAATCAATTTTTATTTATTTATTTATATAAAAAGTTAAGATAAAAATATTTGAGTGCATTAGTTACCCCATTGAGCTGGGGAAGCATATATCTAGATATTTTGGTTCTTAAAAACAAAATTAATGGATGAAAAAAAAGGGCTAAGCGTTTTGGAATTTGAATGACCCTATGCATGTTAACTTGAAAGCCTGTAGACGTAACTCTTGAGTTATTATATTTTTTACCAAATAAATGTATTTTGAATTCATCGTGCATACTTTAGTGGTTCTCAAATAATTTCTTTACGTACAAAGGTCTGTGGTTCAAATCTTCCAAGAGCATTGTGGGAGTTCTTTGCAAGGAAAAAAAAAATAAAAAATCATTTCTTTACATCCTATACATTATAAATGAACTATTTGCTGTAGTTTGAAATTTGAATTTGTCCAAGAAATTTGTTTTATTGTTTTAAGTATATCTAAGGGTTTTGTCTTTCAATTATTTCACCAATGTTATTCCTTTCTTAAATTCCAATCACTCTAAGCTTATGAATTATGAAATGACAAATTAAAGATTTGAGAACCAACCCGGATTTGCATATTTCATGTTATATAATTTATTTGATTTTTTTGGTAATAAATTAGAAAATTTTAATATAGAATTTTGAGTGAAGAAGAGATATATTTACAATATAAAAAAGACGAGCACTCATTTTCTAATTATTTAAAATAATAAAAAGTTATTTTCAGGATATTTGAAAGTAATGTGGAAGGAGTTGTGATACACATCCAATAGCCAAACACATTTGACTACATTTATGTGAGTGGGGGATGATGTCATCCCCCACTCACATAAAAAAAGTCGGATGTGTCCGACTTTCAGACTCTTTACCATTTTCCATTTGGAAGTTATTGAAAACTTTACCAATTTATTCCAGATTGGATGGTCTGATTTTGTGATGTCTTTAAAGCCCGAACTGTGCCAAGGGCTCCATCATTAATAACCTTACTATGACCTTCCGATCACTTGCCGTATTCATCAACACAGAACCTACACTCACTGGATTGAGAAGAATTGAATTTGGATTCAAGATCTGGGAAAGAGTTTGTAAGTTTGATTCATGTTGAGGTAATCTTTTGGTTTGTCAATTGATTTTCTGCATTTGGGTATTGTGAGTTCGAATCACTGTGTTCAAATTTCTTTTCATATTTGTAATCTACTCCCCTTGATATTGTCTTAACTGATGAAATCTGCATGGATACCATATATGCTACTATTTATTTCGCGAAATTGATTATTTGGATTGAGCTGCATTGAGTTGTTACTTCATATAGTTCATAAACTTAATTTGTATTCTCTACCAGCAACATCATGATAAGACTCAAACTGGGTTTTGTTGTTATCTGTTGTTGAATACATGAATTACCTTCAAATTGTTGCTGATTTATAGAATTGGACGAAGCAATGTTGGGTTATATTGACCTTTGATGGGAAAATTTTAAGTGGTTTCAATTTTGAGGTT
This sequence comes from Cornus kousa, assembly GCA_025631255.1. Lineage (NCBI taxonomy): Eukaryota > Viridiplantae > Streptophyta > Magnoliopsida > Cornales > Cornaceae > Cornus > Cornus kousa. Next base: position 2,211,617 of record JAOTQH010000057.1, on the reverse strand, counting down.
GCTTGTGTAACAATGGAAAGTAAATCATCAGCTAGTAAGAACTTGAAGCCGAGCAGTTCTTATGGTTTTCTAGACTTGCAAGGATCGATGCAAATTGATCACCAACAAAACACATGTCCATACTGGAGTTTCATGGTCTATCCCCAACAATTCCAAAAAGATTGCCCGGTAAGGGTTTGGAACATGCAACAACCTGAGCAACCGGAACCATCTGCCAGGAACATTGATGGGTTGAATATGGTGGAAGAAGATGTTGATGGGAACCACGAAGGTGATAGAGAAAAAAAGGAGTCCCCCTGGCAGCGCATAAAGTGGACAGGTGAAATGGTGAAACTTTTAATTACTGCTGTTTCTTACATAGGAGAGGAAGTTTCTTCTGATTGTAATGGTGTTGGAAGAAAGAGGTCTTTTGTAAAGAAAGGGAAGTGGAGGTGTATTTCGAAGCTCATGACTGGGAGGAGTTATAATGTATCGCCTCAGCAGTGTGAAGATAAATTTAATGATCTGAACAAAAAGTATAAGAGACTGAATGATGTACTAGGGACGGGCACTGCATGTAAGGTGGTTGAGCAGCCAACACTTTTAGACTCGCTAGACTTGTCTAACGGAGCAAAGGAGGATGTAAGGAAGATTTTAAGTTCAAAACAATTATTTTTTGAACAAATGTGGTCATATCACAATGGGAACCGGTTGTACCTTCCTCATGATCAAACTCTTCAACAATCCTTGCAGTTGGCTCTTAAAAGTAAAGACAATGATGATCCTCAGGAGTCAAGGCTGCACAAATCTGAGGCCCTTGATGAAGACAATCAAGTTGTAGAATCTGTTGGCCGAAATGATGAAACCGAGGAACAAGCTTCACTTAAGGGTAAGGGGGGGACGTTTGTGTTTCCGGTGGTGTCTCAAAAGAGGAGGAAACACGGGGAAGAGCATGAACCTGTGGGTTTTAACAAAGCCTTGAACCTTTTGGATTGTAACAAAAAATCAGACCCTCATCCTTCAAATAATTGTACCAATGTGAACCATAATTTCACTGAAGGCAGACATGTAGAATGGATTCAGAGTGAACCGATTATGTCTCGGTCACCTCAATTGGGAGAGCAGAAACTACAGATTAAGGCCCAGATGCTGGAGTTGGAGAAGCAGCGACTTAGGTGGCTTAGGTGTAGTGAGCAAGAAGACAGGGAGCTGGAGGAGATGAGGCTAGAAAACAAGTATATGAAGCTTGAGAATGAGCGCTTGGCATTAGAAATTAAACACAGAGAATCGGGTGCTAATTAAATTCAATGACCTGTGTGCAGGAGCCTAGGCCATTTTTATATCAGGTGCATGCTGCATAACTTGATAATCTTTTTCAATTATTTCTCTCTTTCCAGTAAGCTCTTTTTTCCTATCCAAAGTGGAGTAAATTTAGATGGGTGCATCTTGAAGTGCAATTTATTGGCTTTAATAGGTGATAATTTTTTGTATTACCTACAAGTGATCAATGGTTCTCAAATTTTATCAATTTTTTTTTTTGATAAGTAATAATAAATTAAAAAAGGCGTTCAAATGGGAATGGGTCCCTTAACATTAGAGGAATCGGGGTCTAAGGCCCCAAAGAATCCAGAAAAGTAATTAAAACATCAGAAGAAGAGCAAGAACTCCTCTTCACATAACTAAAGAGAGAGCGAATAATAACAAGTTTCAGTGTCGCCGTAGACGACTCTTTCCCTTCAAACATTCTACTATTTCTCTCATTCCAAATGCACCACCAGACGCAATGTGGGACATTTCTCCAATAATCGCGCACACCCCTGCTCACGCGACATCCTCTCCAGGTATGAATCAAATCCTTAGTAGAACGTGGCATTACCCAACACATGCCAAACAGTCCAAGAATAAGATTCCAACAATCGTACACCACAGGGTAATGCATTAGAAGATGATTAACAGATTCCCCATCTTGCTTGCAAATGCAGCATCAATTAACAATACAATTTCCCCCCTTCCTCAAATTATCAATCATCAGAATCTGACCCCACACAGCTGTCCACACAAAGAATGCCACCCTAGTAGGTGCCGAAGAGCGCCATATAGTTTTCCAAGGGAAGTCAAAGCTAACAAAATTAGACAGACATAAGAACAAGGATCTTACTTCAAAACGATCGTGAGAAGAGGGAATCCATATCAAATTGTCATGCCCCTTACCAATTCCTTCCGGCCGATACAATTGGTCCAGAAAAATACTCACCTCGTTCAACTCCCAGTCCTGAAATGACCGCCTAAAGTGCACTTTCCACGTAATTCCACTATTATCAAGCCGATAACAGTCAACCACGTAGGCATGTTTGTCAACTACAATACTGTATAATCTGGGAAATGTGCGAAATAATGGCTGATCCCTACACCAAAGATCTTCCCAGAAACGGACGCATCTACCATCACGAACTTTGAATCTAATATGAGAAGAAAAAGCATCCCATCCCTTTCGAATGAATTTCCAAGCCCCAACTCCTCCTGTAATAGAAACCGGGCGTGTAGTCTAACCACCAACGTCTTCCCCATACCGACAAGGTACTAACCTTCGCCAAGGACGATGCCTTTCCTTCCCGAATCTCCGCAACCATTTGCCCAAAAGAACTTGATTAAAAGGAATCAATCGTCTAATACCAACACCACCCAACTTCATAGGCTTGCAAACTCGCTCCCATCTGACAAGGTGATTAAAAGGAATCAATCGTCTAATACCAAGACCACCCAACTTCATACCAGTTGTATTGTTTGAAGCACCAGAATCAATGATCCATGGTGCAAAAGATGTAAATATACTATGTGCAGATGCAATAGTACTTGAGTGGGCATAAGTGGAGGTTGGTTGGGATGATGCCTCCATTTGACTGTTTGAACTTGTCCAAATCAAGCCCGAGTCAAGTTAACTTATAGCAGTGGATGAAGAAGCAGAGTAGTCAAGAGTCGACAAAGAGTTTGACTTTGTAACAGAATGCACAAAGGATTGAGGCTACTGTTGCTTTTGTTGCGGTGGGCGTCCATTTAGTGCATGACAATGAGATTTGATGTGACGAAACTTCTCGCAATGGTCACACCGCACACCATTGCGAGAAGCGTTCTGATCAAGAACTGCTAGAACAGAATGATTAGTAGGAGCAACACCTAAAGGATGAGTTCGATTGCTCTCATCTTACAACACACGAGCATGCATCCTCTTAAGTTGGGTATGAAGACAAGCCCAACAAAAGAACACGAGCATACTCAAACTCATCGTTATATTCGGCAAGAAACTGAAACACCTGATTCTTTTCCACAATTCCCGCGTATAAAATTGCAAGCTTTGGATCCTTCCAAGAGTGGAAGGGATCATAATATGTCATCTCCTCCCAAATGGCATGCAGCTTGGCGATGTAACTTGAATCTGTCATGTCACCATGAGTAATCAATCCTGGTGATATCTCGCCCCAACTGAAAAATCCCTACATTATTCTGCCTCCGAGAATACGTGCTTTGTAATGTTACGATTTTCATAAACAAATAGCCAAAGTTTATGTCTGGCTGCATTGAATTGACTTGCCGAGATATAACCATGCTGTTATATGCAAACCACTGTGGATATGTCTTATCTAAATCAGTTGGCTCGTTCTCAGAACTAGTAATATAACCAATCTTTCGAATCTCCACTCCATCAGTCAGTAGTAAATAACTATTTAATTACTTATCAAAAAAAAAAAATATAACCAATCTTGCCTTTCCCACCAATGAACATTCTAGCCGACTGTGCCCAAATCAAATAGTTAAAACCATCCAATTTCGCTATATTGATCTGTAGATTCATTGATGAGTTGGTGGGAAAAATTGCACCACCACCCATAGAACTCGAGCTGTGAGAATTAACGGTCGAGGACTCTGAAGCTACCATACTTTGTAACTTGACAATAAACAACTCCAAAACACCACAAATCTTGTCAACTAATCAAAGTTTTAGTCCATAAACAATTAACAATGTCTCCTTAGACCATTCTCAAAAAGTCCAAATAGAGACTTTTTTTAGGAGCACTACCCACTTATATATAGCCAGTTAGTCTTCTCCTCAATGTTCAGAACCCAACCCTACCCTAGAAGAAAAAAAAAAAAAATTTGTAAAAAACTTAGAAATACTTGCTTTCGATCATAAAACAAACAACTCACAAGACCATGTGTAGGTAGTGTGTCGCAAACAACCTAGGGTGGCTGTTGCACTAGCTGCAAGGACCCTTGTGCAGACCATGTGGCCTTGTGCTGGTTGCGAAAAGGACTTAGGTGTCCTTCACATAAGCTGCAAGGCCGCTGGAGGTTGTGAAAAGGTGATGGCTCTGATACCAAGAAGAAATATAAGAGAAATATGTAAAGGCTTGAATGAGAATAATCACTTATTCACAGTGCTGGTATTTATATACTAAAAGAGTGCATGTTAATATTACAAGAAAGGAAACTAAATAAATTCATTGCAAATTCTATGCCTAAATATATGTGTAAATAAAGTCAAATATGATGATTTAAAGCTACCATATTTCGGTTAACACAAACTTATAAAAAAAAAAAAAAAATTATTTTGGTTAACACAAATGAATTATTATATTAACTTATTGTACTAGGGCCAGCCCAGAAAGAGGGGAGACAAAAAAAAAAGAAAAGCAAAACAGACAAAAAAAGAAAAAAAGGAAAAAGAAAAAGAAAAAAAGAGAGTTTCCTAACATTTGGAGTTACTGTGGCAATAGTGTGAATTAGAAAAGGTTTTAAAATTCCTTGTGGTTATTGTCCTTCAGATGGTATTGATTTGACAAAAACATGAAACCAATTCATAGCATCCGTGAAATTTTGTCCTTCCATAATTTGGTTTAATGCAATATGTTGTATTTTTATTTGGGTAGCAATTATGGTATGGGGAGGTGAAGATGTCATAGGAATAATAATAAAAGTTGTTATTAATGCTGTCTTGAAAGCTTAAAGGTCTGTCTAGAAAATTTAGTGTCATTAACAGTTGTATTATACAATGGACGGCCCTTTTTATCTGTTTTAACACGTCTTAATCAATACAACTTTGAGATATTATCATATTATTAACTTTTGCTCAAGCTTTTCCCAGATTTCCCGGGATATCTAGGCTCCAACGGTGATTGAATTGGTTCTAGTCTTTTACTGCTGCAAGAGGACTTTGTTTTTCTTTCTGTTTGATGCATCCACCACTAATACCAGCCACAAAATCATATACTGGTTCCTTTTAAATCAATTTGAAATTTGACAGTGTCATTCAAACAATCCGCCCGAAATCCTTGATGATAGTCTAGCTTCTTTCATAGATTATTAAGTTCAGCATAGGACTCAGCGTATCATGGATATTTATCCTTAGTTCATAAACCTGAGCTTCATTCCCAATCTGCAAATAAGTTTGTGCAACAGCTATCCAAATGGCATGAGCAGTATCAAGGAGAAGATAACCATGGCTGGTATGTTGTTGCATACAATGAAGCAGTCAAAACATCACTAAGGAGTTTTATGAGAGCCATTATCATAAGACGAGTCTGATGGTTTCAGTTGTTATTCACTCCTGTCAAATGGCCATATAAGCCATGAGCCTTAACTGATAGCAAGCATGACTGTAAACGAACCAAATAATTGTTGCATCCGTTTTCACTGGGTTCATCTGAAGAGGGGTTTTATCCAAGATTCCCTTCATAGCTCAATACACCTCCACTTAAGGAAGCATCCATAGTTGGCTAGGTCCTTTGTCTAAATATTAGAGGTGTTGAAATTGAAGAGAGAAATATAAAATGAAGAACACAAATATATAACATGGTTCAGCCACTAGGGCTTACATCCACGACACACAAATCCCAAATGGCTATCTTTCTTTCATTACATTCTCTCTTGATTTTGTTTACAATAACCACCTCTATCTATAGGTGAATTGTGGAAGACTTGTAATAAAGGAATTACATAGAAAGTCAAATATAAATATGGAAATAGCTTGTTGCCAAAGCATAGCAACATTAACATTCTGTCAAGGAGTGATTGAAGGGCTTAAATCACTCCTATAATTATTCTCGAACACCCCCCTTCAAGTTGGTACACGGAGATTTAACTCAAGTGTCCAACTTGAAATTAAATTTGAATTGTCTAGAGTCTGAAATGAGTAAATTTGAGATGAGTTGATTCGGAGATCCGAGACAAATTGATCCGAAGATCGGAGACGAGATCCGAAGATCTGAGACGAGTTGATCCGAAGATCCGAGACGAGTAGAGTATAGAGTAGGGTATGATAAACTTTGCTTTGATACCGTGTTGAAATTGAAGAGAGAAATATAAAATGAAGAACACAGATATATTGTGGTTCAGCCACTAGGGCTTACATCCACGACACACAAATCCCAAATGTCTACATCTCTTTCATTACATTTTCTTACAATAACCACCTCTATTTATAAGTGAATTGGGGAAGACTTGTAATAAAGGAATTACACAGAAAGTTAGATGTAAGTATGGAAACAGTTTGTTGCCCAAGTATTGCAACATTAACATTCTGTCAAGGAATGATTTAAGGGCCTAAATCACTCCTATAATTATTCTCCAACAAGAGGGAAGGTATTCGATTATTGAAATCAATGCTGCATTGCCCTTTTGTCTTTTTTACAGATCCTAACTCCACATATATGCTGTATAAGTGCATTTTTCATCCATTTTTCTTTAATTGTTCCTTCGGTACATATGTTTTACAGAGTTCAGTCCTTGCCTTGGATGATTTGGCATTGGATGTTGATCAGGTTGATAATCTTATAAAGTTCTGTCCAACAAAAGAAGAAATGGAACTTCTCAAGGCAAGGACTTTCCATTTTTGAGTTTTTTTGTTTGTCTGGAATCTTTCATAATCTTGTCTATAATGGCGGGAGTTTTATTATCATCTCACCAAATATTCTAAATCTAAATCCTATTGTTGATTATGATATTTATATATAAGTTTCTCTAGCATTTGAGTTATAACTGTTCTTCTGTGTTCAGAATTTCAATGGTGACAAGGAGAACTTAGGAAAATGTGAACAGGTTAGCAAGTTCCTTCATCTCCATTTTTCACTCTTTTTTTTTTTTTTTTTTTTTGCCTATATATATATATTTTTCTATTTTAGTTATTCTTTGGTTAGACATGGTTGCACCATGGCTCACTGAGTGAATACTTTTCACCATCAACTTATGATTATGGCTTGCTATGCGATTAATTGATCTCTTGGCCATGCAATTAATATTTGTAGAAGACAATATTCTAATTAGCATCTGTAAGTTGTTACTCAGTTTGTCTTGGGCCCATCATTGCAATTGAAGCCTTAGTCCTGACTTACTAGTTGACTTCCTTGTATGGTTTGGGAGGATCACTCCATACGTACCTTAAGTCTCCTATCATAAATTATTATTTAGTTATTTAATTTTTTAAAATGTTCACTAATTAATGTTCCTTCAAAACTTTTATGACAGTTCTTTTTGGAGTTGATGAAAGTGCCACGGGTCGAGTCCAAGCTAAGAGTCTTCTCATTTAAAATTCAATTTCGTTCACAGGTTGGAGGCCAATACAGCTCATCGTATTGTTTTGCTCTGTTCTATGTTATTATTACCAATCTGGTCTGTTCATTCGCAATAATTTTTAATTATTTATTTATTTTTATTTCAGGTTTCTGACCTCAGAAATAATTTGAATCTTGTAAATTCTGTAGCTGAAGAGGTAATCTATTTTACCATTTTGCTTCCTCTGGTTTCTTATAAAGAAGTTCTTTGAAGATAATCTCTTAAACCTTTTGAACGAATGTGCTTATTAGATCAGGAATTCGGCCAAGTTGAAAAAAATCATGCAGACTATTCTTTCACTGGGAAACGCTTTGAACCATGGAACTGCAAGGGGTGAGTAGAAGTTTGTCCTCTTCAAATGTATTGTCCATGATTTTGATCAGACATGTTAGGTATCATTGCATATGAGTTTTTTATGCTACAGTTGAAGGATAACCTTTTATCTCACCGTGAAATATAATTTATTACTCAAAGTACCTGTTTGGCTCAACCAGAAAAAGAAAGTAGTCGAAAAACTTGGCCAGCTCTACACCATATGATTGGTGTAAAGTGAAAAAATAAAAAAAAACAATTAACATTTAGAATCCCCAACATGATAGAGCTTAGCTAGGTCTTTACTGGGCCCACAATGTTGTTACAATGCCAAAATAAGACTTTGTGCTTTGAGATTAGAACTTCCATGCCTTCCACAAACCTATCGAATAATGATACCTGTTTCTTCATTTGGTGCATCATAGCGAAACTTGGATCTGCTGCACATTGCTGCAATTTGATATGCAAAGCATCCTGTATGGTCAAATCTTCTTAGGAATTGAGTCTAATATATCCATTTATTGGAAATAAATTTTATGGTTACTCCAATCAAATACCTGTATTGGTGTAATCTCAGCCAATTCTGTGTGCGCGTGTGTGCACAAGCGATACACGCTTTTCCGGAGATGCCATGTTTTTTTTGCTACACATTTTTTGTTGCCTTGTTTTTATTCTTTAATAATGTCATAACTTGATGCCTGTAGGTTCTGCCATTGGATTTCGGTTAGACAGTCTTCTTAAACTCACTGATACACGAGCCCGAAACAACAAGATGACTCTCATGCACTATCTTTGTAAGGTACATAATCTTTGATTTTTCTGATCCTTATTATCTGCCAATTTTGTTATTGTCCTGTAGTACACCAAATATTTAGCACACCATTTAAAATCCATTACACAAAGGGTATGTCAACCATGTTGAATGGAATCAGAGTTCATATCATTTGAAAATTTTCTTTTTTAAAATTCAAGGTGTACTTATGTCAAATATTCGTGTGGGCACTCCGTGCATACTCCAATAATGAATATGTTGGTCAAAGCCATTAGCTATTAGAATAATGCATACAGATGTTGTTAGGTTAATGCGAAGTAACGTTCCATGCTATACGTGTATAAACTTTCAGCCTTTCTATTGAGTGACTAAAAGGTGTAAAGATATTAAAATACTTTACCCATCTATAAAATAGAGGGGTATACCTCATACCTAGATGGATAAAAAAAGTATGTAGTGGATTCGTTGAAAGGTTCTATACATCTGTCCTTTCTCAACGCATTTCTTTAGCCAAAGACTCCGTTTTTTCCTCTTTCCGG
>JAOTQH010000057.1:2181397-2191824 GCA_025631255.1 Cornus kousa | reverse complement strand
GATGTACCTCCAGGATTTGGTGAAAAGTCTGGCACAAAGGTGTGTAAACTGAAGAAGTCCTTATATGGGTTGAAACAATCACCAAGAGCCTGGTTTGAGAAATTCACTCAGTTTGTTAAAAGCTAGGGGTATACTCAAGGGCAAGGTGATCATACGATGTTTATAAGACAAGCACAGGATGGGGAGATAGAGATACTGATTGTGTATATTGACGATATAATTCTCATTGGAGATGACGTACTTAAGATGAATCGATTGAAGACTTCCCTCTCATCAACATTTAAGATCAAGGACTTGAGATCTCTGAGGTATTTCCTTGGAATGAAGGTTGCTCGATCAAAGAAAGGGATTGTTGTCTCCCAACGGAAGTATGTCCTTAACCTCTTTAAGGAGACTGGGATGAGCGGTTGTAGGCCAGTATACACTCTAATCGATCCCAATCAGAAACTTGGAGATGACAAGGAAGGTGGTCAAGTGAATACAACTCGGTAACAAAAGTTGGTGGAAAAGTTAATTTACCTAACACATACACGGCCCGATATTGCTTTTACTGTGAGTTTGGTAAGCCAGTTTATGCATTCACCCTACAAAAAACATCTTGAAGCAGTTTATCGAATTCTCAGATACTTGAAAAGTACATCAAGCAAGGGTTTACACTTCTAGAAGACCACACAACAGAACATAGAGGCATACACTGATGCAAATTGGGCAGGCCCAGTTATTGACAGGAGATCTATGTCAGGATATTGTACTTATGTCTCGGGAAATCTGGTCATATGGTGAAGCAAGAAATAGAATCTGGTTGCAAGGAGCGGTGCCGAGGTAGAATATAGGGCTATGGCTAACGGAGTTTGTGAGATACTATGGTTAAAGAGAATTCTTGACGAGTGCGGATGCCGATGAACATGCCAATGAAGTTGTATTGTGACAACAAAACTGCAATAAGTATTGCACAAAATCCAGCACAACATGATCGCATGAAGTATGTGGAGATTGATAAACACTTCATAAAAGAGAAGAGTGATAGTGGAGTTGTTTGCATGCTTTTTGTTCCTACTACTCAACAAATAGCCGATATCTTCACCAAAGGACTTTTCAGAACTAGCTTTAAGCTCCTTATAAGTAAGTTGGTCATGATAGATATCTACGCTCCAACTTGAGAGGGGGGGTGTCGGATTTCTAGGAAATAAATAATTCTATTTTTGAAAATAAAATCTGAAATTACTATTTCAGATTTTAGTAGAATATGTTTCTTGTTTTCTTGCCTAGAGATTTGCTGATTTGATTTGCTAATTTTGTGGGCTTCCTGATTTGGTGGCTTTCCTCTACTATTTATCTTGTAATCATCTATCTTGAAAGATAAGAAGACTGAATATTTTTCTTCTTAAAAAAACCTTCATGTTACCTAAGAAGAAGATTGATAAAATAAAAGTTGCATAATAGTATAGCTACATATCACAAACAAGGTTGCAAACCACAAGCATTTATGGAAAATATTTTCATGAAGAAATAAGTCTTTGAGTTACTTGGATACATAAATACCTCATCAAAAAGAAAATCTTTTGGATTATCAAGCCTATTTCTCTAAGTTCAGGGCATAGAGAAGAATTTTTTAAGCTCAGGGACCTAGCAAGGGAATTAATTAAACATAGGATGTACTGTGGAGCAAACACTATAATGTGGCTTGATTTTTGGTTTCCAAATGGACACTTAATAAATCAATTAAGCGTTACTAATGTAGAAATTCATCAACTAGACTTGTTTGTAGAATTTGATAGTCTAATTTTTAATAATCAGTGGTTTGTTCCCCCTCCCTCAAATCAAAATTCATTCTCACAACCCCAATTTCATCCCTTACCTTCTTGAGAAAGAGGTGGTGTCATTTGAACCCCATCTCTTACATATACTTTCTCATTCTCTCACACCTTTTCATTCATATCTCCTCCAGCCTCTTCATACACATGGCCCCTACTTGTGTGGTTCAAATATCACGTCCCCAAGCATAGTTTTATTGCATGGTTTGCATTAAAAGGGAGACTAATATTGTAATGGGCTAGGTGCTTTATGATCTGACCCAAATGCTTGAACTATTAGATGGAGTTGACACCCAACCTATATATGCGGGACAAATCCACCATATAACATTCTCCCCCACTCGAACTTGCAATGCCCTCGTTGAAATTAGGCCACCCTGCATACCTAGGTTACTCACCTGGACCCCTCCGAGTAGGGCGCTTGGTGTGACACCTGATCAAGGAATGAGTTTGGCTCTAATATCAACTGTAACGAGTTGGGTGCTTCGCGATCCAACCCAAAAACTTAAATTGTTAAGTAGGGCTAACACCCAACCCATATATGCCCAAGACCTCCCCATCTTGATGCTATGTGGGACAAGTCCACCTTGTAACACTAAGCACACTGAACAATTCTTAATGTATGACAAAAGCAACCTCAAACAGTTAAAATAAATAAGAGTTTATTAGCTCAAAATTCAGATAAGCAGGGTTGTGGTTCAAGATGTGTTAGTAGAGAGAAATGATTTGAAAATAACAAAAACCTTTTAAAATCATATCAACAGGTTGTCATAGGTCACCCCGCCCCTTTTATATAGAGAATTTACCATTTTAACCTTTTTATATATAAATATGCCTTAAAAACTCTAATCTTCCCATTATACAAATCATTGGAGGAATGTTGTCCTGGAAACATTCGTCCATGCAATTTTTGCCACACCTTTCTTCAAATCTAAACCTGAGCAAAGAAAATCTTTGAGAATAAAGTTTATTTCAATGATAACTTTTTTAGGGAAGATGAAATGGCTTGACCATAATTGTTAAATACTACAAAGAATAGCTTTGATTAGCCGCAACCTACCTGCATATGATAACTTCATACTTGTCCAATGTCGTATCCTTTTAGAGATTGTGTTAAACATAACCCTGTAATCAGTGACCTTGAGACAAGTAGATGTTAGTGTGTCCAACTCGGATAGAGACTTTCTCAATTCCTAGGACATTAAGGATACAAGTATGTGAGTAAGTGTTTAAGAAGAACACTGAACTCTTTGATTACACGAGTAGCACAAAGGCAACCACTTTGTTAAAAGTTGTACAAGTAGAACATATCTACAACTCAATACTAGATCCGTCCTTGTCAAAGGAAGCTTTGGAAGCCTTTAAAGGAAACTAGTTGAATGTTTAAACAAAATTCTCTATAATCAATCCAGAGGTAATTAGAAAATTAATAAAAACTTACATAATTAAAGGGAACTTATTAATTGTTTCATTTTCTCATCAACTGATCAACCCATCAAGCAAATGTGAACAAGCCTACTAAAACTCAAGCTTATGTTGAAAGATAAACTTTGCTCAGTTTCAAGACTTTTAAGCAACTAATTTCAAATCAAGTCACCTCATTTATGCTCCTACATTCAACTAGTCAATTGCAAGATGTCTGAGCATCTTAAATGGAATTCCTATACCCAAGTTGGAAAAAATTTATTATCTTGTTCAATGGAGACAAAACTTTTATGTAATTTGTTTTAATTGTATGTACTTCAGCTCTGAAAAAAGAGTCATTTCAAGTTACTATGTTAATAATTCAAGTTCTAACTTTTCTATTCTTTTCTTTTTTTGATAAAATAAGTCAGAATTGTAAGTTCGTACTACTTTGTCAACATGTAATACCTGGGAAATCCAACAATCTTTATAACATATTAAAGTTAATGTCAATTTGAGTGGGACAATAAAAAATAAAAAATAAAATAAAAAAATTACCAAAAACCTAGTTGGATGCTCATAAAAGAGAGTGACTAAGATGATCCCACAATGGAAGACACAGCAACAAATACATGGTAGAACACAATCACCAGAGCATGGTTTCACATAAATACCTCTTGCATCACCATGGAAAGCTAGGCATGAATGAACTGGTGCAAACCTAGCAAAATAGTGCATAGCCTGCATAAGAATATTGAAAACAAAAATAAAATAAAATAAATAATTAATTAATTAATTAATTCAATTGTTAGATATAATGCTCACAAATGTGTCCACAAGAAAATTGTCAAACATACCATCGGGCCGGTGGCCTAGTGCTATCAAGCCCTTACTTCCCAAATGGAGATTAGGGGTTCAAGTCTCAATAAAGATATGTGTGTGAGTATCAACTAAGAAAAAAAAAATGTCAAACATGTCAAAGACAGTACCTTACAATCATGAATTATTGAGGCAAAAATTTTGTCTAAAGTAGTAAGTTAACCATGAGAGCTGAAAAGCATGGTATCAAGCCATTCCATTATGAATAAAAAGAAGACACATGAAGAAACAAAAGATCATCTATCTATACATATATCCCAAAAAAAAATTGTAATTCCAAATTTTCTTTCTTGATCACTTCCCATCTTCATGGAAAGCAAAAGAAGCTTTCTTAAATTTTTTAACATCAGATAATTTTAGACTACTTAATATGTTATATTACTAGCTTAAAACAGAAATTAACCTTCTCCATCTCTATATAGCGAGATACAATAGTCCATGATCCTTTACAAATTAAGACACTTTAATACGTCCAACAGCTGGTGCAAGAAAAAAACATATGGTTTCAATTAGCTTCTTCATCTCAATTAAATATCAAAATTATATTTGAGAGATGGTTGTCAAAACAAAATTTAAATCACTGCTTGACACACTTGCTCTCCCTCCTTGGAATAACTATAATAATCAGTCTTGCAGTTAGAACTTGTAGTTGTCCGAAAAGAGCCCATTGCAGAGATACTATATCCTTTTGGTCAAGTGTCACAGTATTATAAAAGAAAGAGAACTGCACAAACGTCTAGACTGTGCAGGAGAAGTGACACCAATCGTGTTTACAAATAAGCTTGCAAACTAAGTATCCTAAGCAAATACAATGGAGCATAAGAAGACAATCTACACAACGTACAAACTAGTGTCCTAAGCAAACACAAATATCACATAAATTAATTTATTATAACCATCTTAGCATATGCCTAAATGCCATCGATATGAGTGCCTAAGTGTGGTAGTTTATATGTTTAAACCCAAACTTGTCTTGAGCTCCAGTCCAAGTGCATCAGCCAGCAACTGTTCATTTCTTGTTTGCATGCACCAACTGAAATTCAATGTGGTTGATTGACAAGAGGTGCACAATAGACAATTTATCGAGATTGGAAAAATTAAAAAAAATAATAATAATAATAATCCAATGTGACAAGATTCACATAATGTCTGCGCTAAGATATCAAACATATTATAGGGCATAAAAAATAACATATTTATAAATGCACATACAGTATGTCAGCTTTACCAACCAACATTACTTGAACAAATAGTACAGAGAAAATCTCATCCAGTGCTTACATAACTCGCCCACAAATGGATTCACTTGCACAGAAAGTCCAAAATAGTATAGTCAGAAACAAAGGCCCAATTTGTCAAAAGTGGATGACATAACTCTATAATTTCAGCATCATTGGTCATTTGCATATATTAATATACTGGTCAATTTTTCTACGCAATAGCTAATTAGGTCTTTGATTTTGATATTAATCATACTACCATTTTATTTTTCATATCAAATCCACACAATATTACAATGTCAGAAGTGAATACAGCAAGTGAGACCGGCAAATAATTAGCCGAAATGATCTTATGAAACAGTAAGCAACAGATTCCCATAGTAAATTAAGCATTGATTGGACGGCTAATTCTAAGCAACAAAGGCTGTTAAAACAATTGCAAATTGATTGGTTCGTTTGACCAATTTGAATCCATAACGGAAGACAATATTACAAATCATTTTAACAGAAATAAATCCATGTATACCTGCTTTTAAATTATTTGGAAGATCATCCTCCTTAATATAGAACTTGAAATTAAATTCCTTCATAAATCCATGCTGACCTGCAAAAACTCGAGGAACAAGACGGAAATAAAAGCCAAAATGTACTATATTTTAATATGACATCATCACCCAACACCAAGAGGGTAACGAGCTAATATTAACACTCCCTTTTTATTATTACCTCAAAATCAGAAATCCAAACAAAATAATAAATAAATAGAAAATAGAAAATAAAGCATGATCATAGGAAAACCCATTTGCAGAAAGAGTGTTACAAAACAAAGATTCAAGCACTTGAAGCAAAACCCATATGACCTGAGAGCTGTTTGAATCAAAACCCATTTAAACTGAGAGCAAAAGCAACAAAATTCTAGTGAAAAGCAAAATCATAAAAAGTACCCCTTTGGAATGAGAGTACAAGCTCTATCAGATTATGGCTTAATTAAGGTGAAAAACAAACTCCAATTAAATCGATTATCGTGTAGACATAGCATGCGTAAGATGAAAAAAAAAAATGTAAGAAACTGAAAAAGGAGAAAAAAACAAGAGAGAGGTTTTGGGACCATCCTATAGATATAGGACCTATAGCTAGGTAGCTAAGTTAGATAGCTATATATATCTAAAGGGTCAGTGATAATAATGATCTCATTATAATACATGTTTTCCGTTAATTTAGCACAGTAATTAGGGTTACCTTCTCAAAGATAGCCATCAAAAGTAATATAATTAAATATATATAATTAAATAATCAAATTTAAACATGTAATACAATTAAATATATGAGATTTAAACATGTAATACAAGAGTAAATCGACAAATAGAGCCAATTATATCACACTCAGGTGCTGCTTCAACTACCACGCCCACAGGCCCAAAAATGGAGTATCATTCGGAACAGAAAAAAATAGAAAGGGATGTATAGAGAGAGAAAGTACTTGAGAGTGGATCGAATTTGGGCACTGAAAGCTGACAGAAAGAGAGGTGAGCACGCAAAAGCAATGGTATGGACTCATACAATCTGCCTCCATGTGCTCACTCTCTTCTGTCAGTTCTCAACAAGTCCCAAAACAACAAGAGAAATTCATAACAAAAATTGGGTCAAAAGGAATAAAAGATTTTCTTCCCAAAAATGGTAGGGAACAACCCCATTAAAATGATCAAAAATGTGTACCACAGAGAAAAATGAGTCAGATCTGAGTAAACCGTTACACCCATTTAAGGAAAGGCTTCAAATCTACCTCTTTTCATCACCATTTAGGGTTTGCTCAGAACAAGAAAAGCAAACCCAAATAGAAAAAATAGATACAGAACAAAAACTCTCTCTATATGTCTCTCTATCTCTTTCTCTTCCAGTCCATTCTCTCCTCTATCTCTCACATGCATGACAAACAGGTGTCGGTGACACTGCACTGACTTTACCTGGACAGATCAAACAGTGCGGACGGCGACCTCGGAGCAATTATAGAGAGAGAAAGTTCTAGAGAGGGAAAGATAAGGGAGAGATGGAAGGGGGGTGGTGTGCTGTGATGAGGGGGTATTGTTATTAGCAGGGAAGGCCAAAAAAAAGATTGCACGGAGCTTTTCGAGAAAAAACGGAAGGCGTACGAGTGGGGATTAGTGGAATTTTGAGGTGTTGTGCTACGCGTTGGTATACGTGAGCCTGGTGGGGGCGTGATTGATTCCTGGCCGTTGGATCTGTGATTCATGTCTAGTCGTTTTTCCGCCGTTAGATTGCCATGATTGTGTGAGTCCACTTGCTGTCTCAGATTGGAAATTGTGCTGATGGGACTGCGTCAATTGGGGAGACAGGTTAATGTGGGGTTTGGATAGTGTACCACCGGTTTTCCCACCATGTATTACAACCGTCAGACCCGCATGAATTGAATTTACCAACATCAATTTATAAATTGAAGACAAACATTTTAATGAATATGAGTTTATACGGTGCCACGAAACAATTTTTTTTTCCTTTACAATAAATTCATACACCATTTTTTTTTAAGGATCATTAAACGTTTTGATAATGCATATTTTTGTGATAAATATACATATTTTTCTTTGTTATATGGGGCAGTAAGCATTTTTTTTTTTTTATCACTCAAAATAAAAATAATAATTATAAAAATTGGAGGGATCAGTGTCATTAAGTGACACGCGAGCGCCGAGTATTTCTAAAGTCTTCAACATTTGTGTGGAGTCTGATTACTATAGAAAAAAAAATTATAAGCTAAGGTTTTCTAGGGTCTTCAACATTTATGTGGATTCTGATTACTATAGATGATTACTATAAAAAAGTTGTAAGATTCTAAAATATTGATGAATTTGTAGATATTTATGGAGTTTAAAATTTTTAAGAAGTTAGGCATTACTAAATATCTCAATAGGATGCTTATATATTAAGGAGAATTTCTTTGGTAACAACAACTTCTCAGATAAGAAAATTGTATTGTCTTTTAATAATAATAGAAGTGTTTTATATTTCGTAATATATATATATATATATATATATATATTTATATATATATATATTATTTTTTAAAAAAAATTAAAACAATGGATGGAATGGAGATTCGAAACTAACCCTTCCGCCCTAAGAATCACATGCCTCGGCCTATCACACCACATCTTTAAAGTGTATTAATTTTTTTTATGCTAGAGGGATGATGATTCAGAATGAGCGCTGCCGTATGGGAATGCTACACGTGAAACAGGCATATGATTTTGAATGAGTTCGCCGTACACGAGTGCTGCCCATGACAAAGCACGCCTGCCCGTGACATAACATTATTGAGACGCTCGCTATCTCAAAATTTATCCATATAAAATTACCAATATACCTACGCATAGTGCTCCAAATTCCTAACGCGTACTATCAACTTTATAGCGTACGCGTACTATCAACTTTCTGGTGTAGTACCAGTTTTCTAGGAGCGATATTACGCACTTAAAGCGCGTAACGACCAACTTTCTAACGTAGTACCAGTTTTCTTGGACCACATTATCACGCGCTTAAACGCGCATAACGACCAAGTTTCTAGCGTATTACCAGTTTTCTGGGAGCACAATATCACGCGCTTAAACACACGCTTAAACACACGTAACGACCAATTTTCTAGCGTATTACCAATTTTCTGGGAGCATAATATCACGCAGGCGAGTAACGACCGACATATTTTTTTATTACTTTAATGATAAAAACTGAGAAACTTAAAATTGCAACTGAACGTGTAAATATGATATTTAGTCACACTAACTTGCACTTTCTTTATTGCGATCGAACTTTTTAGGGGATATGCAATTAATTGTCATTGTCCCTCTTTTTAAAAAAATTATTAAGTTATTTTTTAAACTTTAAATATATAAAACTCATGTTAAAATATTTTTGAAAAGAATAATTACAGAAATGTTGCATTTAATTTGTTTGGCTTTTCAAAATTGATAACTAATTTGGAATACCAAAAATGAAAAAATTAACAACTAATATGGGATAAAGGGAAAAATAAAATGCTCATCAATTTTCATAGAATAATAACTATCATTTTATTTGTATGAAATTACCAATAGCCCTGCCAATCAAGTAATATAGTTAAATTGCTCATCAATTTTTATGAAATAAGTGTTCTTTTATTAAATTATTAATTAGTAACATATAGGTTGAAAAGATCATGACAGTAAAGAATGCTTTAGTGAATCTTAGCATACTGTTGATTATAAAAGTTATTGTACATAAAGATCAGAACACAAAATTTTAAAACTATGACTGTATAACAATTCAAAAAAATTAATAAACATAAAATAAAAGTATAATTACAACATATTGTCAGCAAATAACATTATTTCTATTGCATATTTTTGTTTTGTAAATAAATTTTGGATGGTATTTTATTTATTCCCCGTGCTCCCATTGGACTACAACTATAGTAATAATCATTTCTTAAGCAATCTAAACTTACAGCTTGTATTGTTCCTGTTTTGGACGTGTAAAAAATTGTTTGGCAGGCCATGTTTTCTCTTTTAAAAAAATACCCAAGTATTCTGAGAATTTAGGCAAGAGAAATACTCTCTCTCATCATCATCAAAGATACAGGGTTGGGCATACATATCAAAACTTATTAAATGATTTTAGACCATTTGATATTAGTTCAATTCAAGTCGTTGTTAAGATTTCTTTCTAATATATTAATACACTTTTGTGAGGTTGTTTGTCTAATTGGAGGATCTAAATTAAATTGGTGTCAATGAACTACGACCAGTAAATATTGGATGCGCCATCATTAATATACCCATCAAATAAAATATAATAAATTATCTGCCTATTAACAATTTTATAAATAAATGGGCCAACTTTTTTTAAAAAAAAATAACACATTATCATTAATGAGTGCTTGCACTCAATATACACTCCGTATAATAATGGCTTTTGCGATTAGGGATGGCAACGGGTGATCGACGGTCGAAATTAATTATAAATCAATCCTCTTCGCAATGGCACGAATCATTGTAAAATAAGGCTATTGGTCGGGCAAGTCGAACCACAGGGACTACGCTAGTCCCAAAGCAACCTA
>JAOTQH010000057.1:2166682-2181297 GCA_025631255.1 Cornus kousa | reverse complement strand
TGATATATCTTTACAATTGTCTTCAACATCAACATCAACTTGTATAACTACATAAACTTGGACATAAAAAAACAAATAGATATATATATATATATATATATATATATATATGAAAAGAAAAAAAAAAACAACAAAATTATGTGTAATATAATCCTATAGTAATAAGAAATAATTTCTAATAATTTAAAATAGGTAACATGGTCCAAAAAGTTCCCTTCATATTAACTTGGAAAGAACTCAATATTTCATATTCTTTAATATTTTGTTTCTTTAACTAAAATTCAATCAAGAGCAGTGTCAGACTTCATCCAAAAAAAATCAATATTGTATCACAAATTCTCCATTAAAATCATTTTTTTCTCTTTTTTTGGTTAGTTACTCTCTTAATATTTTCTTTCCAAAAGTATAAAGATCCATATTCTTCTTCTACCATAGTCAAACGTCAACATTGAAGCCCTTCAAAGTATTCCTCCTATTCAATGCATCAAACAATTATCCATGACTAATTTCATTTAGAGAAGTGCTAGACTTCACACCAAAAAAAAAAAAAAAAAGATTATATCACAAATAGTAGATATGATGTCGTATTTCTCCACTAAAGTCACTTTTTTCTCTTTTTTAAGTCAGTTACTCTCTCAATATTCTTTTTCCAAAAGTATAAAGATCCATATTTTTCATCTATCATAGTCATCAAAGATGTTAACATTGAAGCCCATCTAAGTAGTCCAACTCTACAATGCATCAGACAATTGTCAATAACTAATTTATTTTTGATTCTTTGGGTTCTTGGGTTACTAAATTTTTTGTCCAAATTCCTTCCAAAATTAATTCGGGCTCTAAAGTTCAAATCCAATCCCATTCCATAGTCTCAATAACCTTGCCCACTCCTGTAAAACTATCAAGCGGGAATCGGGGTTGCTCCGGTTAGACCGACCCAAGTCCCACCCCTCTAACACCGAAAGGGTATTTTTGGCTTGCTTGTCTTGTAACTATAGAAATAGTTTTCTATTTTTGAAAAACAAAAAATAAAAAACTTTATTTGGTTCAATTTTCTAAAAATTATTTTATACATCCCAATCGCCCCAGAGGAATATGTTCATACTCAGTTATAAAAATGTTTGTTTTTAGAGGACAATCTTTTATAATTCTCTGAAAACTATTCTTTATTTTCTAAGAACTATTTTCAGAATTGTCCAATTTTGTAATGGCCTTCTTGTACATACGGCTCTATGCCCCAATCATACTCGTATATTGTGTCTTACTCTTCTTAGGTTTCTACACAATTTAATACATGGATAATGCTATTTAAGCCTATTTGTTTAGCGAAATAAACAAATCGACCTAAGAATGATTGTTCTTATTTTATTTATAAACATCAAAGAATCATTTTCCTTATTTTATTTATAAACATAAAGCAAAAGTTTGTCAGATACATCATTCCAGAGGACTACATCCACTACTACTGCATATGACAGATCAACTAGCTTAGTTGAAAGAAAAGTAGGCAGTACAGCCACTTTTTTATAATGTAAAACACAATTCAATTGAACTTTTCCCAACTGCTTGGAGTTAAGACTATATGAATCCCATTTCATCACATGGAATTAAACAATGTTTTATGTTACCAACACTAAACATTCGAACAGCCTGTTTAATCAAACCAAACTGACCAAAAAAAAAAAAAAAACTACTCCGGCTTGAAACTAACCGGAATAACACACACACACTGATACAAGTAAAATTATAACCTAATGACAATATCAACCCATGCTATAGTAGGAGTGGGGAAGTTGATTACAGTGCTCTTGATTTTCGACATCATAAAAAACCTACTCCGGCTTGAAACTAACCGGAATAATATATATATATACTGATACAAGTAAATTTATAACCTAATGACAATATCAACCCATGCTATAAGTAGGAGTGGGGAAGTTGATTACAGTGCTCTTGATTTTCGTCATCATATTTATACTGTTGGTAATTCCTTGAGAACCAATTCCACTGTCTTTCAAGCCCTGTCACAAACCAACGATTGAACATTCAATTCTCGAAGCAAGGTAAAAAAAAATCAGCTTCAAACTTTTAGACTTGAAAATCAAGTTTCCGGAACAAAAAGCGCAGTATAGAAAGTGGTTTAATTCAAGGAAATAGATCCGAAGATGTCTTTTATTTGAATTGCGAAAGGGTTCCAAATTGTTTATAATGAGCGATTTTCTATGCAAAGCTTTTGTAAAATTGTGTTTAGTCATCCATCTTTCTCAAAATGTCAAAATAATATGATTCAACAATTGAAAAAATGTACAACTTCAGTATGTTGAATCGGGAGTGTGGGAAGAGAACGCACCTGGAAAGGGAAATGATCTGGTCCACGAGCAGGGGCTGAGTTAATCTGAACCGTTCCAGTTTCCATTGCATCACTAATTAAAATTGCTTTGTTGATATCTTTCGAAAAGACACAGCCCTGTGTTTTATGCATGGCTTAGCATCAGTAAGGAAATAAAATGGAATATTCCATGCACATATTATTATTACATATTATTAGTCATTTCTCCAATATTCCACAAATGGGATGCACATGTGCTGGTTGCTCTCTCTCTCACTGAATTTTTTGATTTATAGGTCCCTTATAATAATCATTAATGGTGGGTCTTTGAAAAAAAACACTACATTGCCCCCACACAATTCTCCCTTTTTTCTTTTTTCTTTTTTGAAAAATCTTGTTTATAGAGTTCTCTTAATATTTATTAATGTTGAGTTTATTTATTAATGTTGAGTTTAAAAAAGTTACACGAGACTCTTTAAAAATTCATTAACACCTTTTGGAAGTGTGCTCTTCTATATATCTCTCTCTTTTATTTGCCTTTTCGTATTAGTTTCTTCATTTTATTTATTTAAGTTGTTTTATCCTAATTTTTTAGGTTATAAGTTCCTCATTATTCAGGTTATATTAAGAATAGAAAAGTTATTATGCAAGTACTCTCACTAAGTTTGCTCAATCTGACCATTGAGCTGCAAGGCTGAAAATGTCAGTCTCTCAATCTAACAGTTGCTAGGATGCAACCCTGTGAAAGTCCTCATGATAGACATGCTCGTAATAATCTATATTAAGATCAATGATTTCAAAAAAACAACACATCAAAATGTTTTTATATATTTTTTTATAATTTAAAAGTATTTTTGGCTTCGTCCCCTAGTAGAGGGGGTGGCTTAACAAAGAGAAACAAAAGCTGACTAAGACCAAAACAGGAGCTGATGCCAGTGCCAAGATAATGTGGTAGAGGGTAGGATGCCCATCAGATAGGAAAAACATCCATATGACCGAGTGGGGGCATGAAATGTCATTGAAGCAATTGCACATTATGCAAATGAGAGGTGGAAATCAATCTCTTATTTCAATACTCGGAGAAAAGTTCCAAAATAAAGGAAAGATGGGAAACAAAAACAGTGAAGGCCTTGTTTTCATGTTTTGCTGATTGTGCATAAATATCTAATGGAAATAATAAAGAACAGCATATTTTTTTCAGTTTCCAACGAAGATTTAATCCATATCAGCTAGTTCCTGTACCGATCAGTACTATTATTATAACTTGCAATTTTCATCAAAATCAATGATAGGAAGCATTCAATTAACAAAAATGCAGAATCTCATTGAAATTAAACTATAGACGGGCCATATAGAAATTTTGAAATCAAACATCTTGAAAATGAAAAATGTTAGCAGCTTTGGATTGGCTCAAAGTTAAAAACGTAGTTTCCAAATGAATCCGACTCTTTGTATCTTTTGTGTCCTTTAGGAGCCCCTCATCATTCAATAAATTCTTCACTATCTCTAAAAAAAATCCTAACAAGATTTGAAATTTTATCATTTACTAGAGACAGTAAAGATTGCTATGTTCCTATCACTTATTATTTACGACTATGAAACCAATCAACATTAGGAGTGGGAATTTTTTTTGATAAAAACAAACAAAGAAAGTAAGTCAAAAGAGACGACCAAGTGGG
Organism: Cornus kousa; assembly: GCA_025631255.1. Lineage (NCBI taxonomy): Eukaryota > Viridiplantae > Streptophyta > Magnoliopsida > Cornales > Cornaceae > Cornus > Cornus kousa. Next base: position 2,177,292 of record JAOTQH010000057.1, on the reverse strand, counting down.
ACTTTGGCAATTGGGCTCTGACTAAAAAATACCACCTATATGCTTAACTTTACATAAACCTAGAAGAGGAAGGTCAATAGATGTCATCATACCTGGAGGCCAAAATTACTAGCATTACAATGGTGGATTCCTTCTTCAACAGAGTTGATCCTGATGACTGGTACAACTGGGCCAAATGGCTCCTCCCAAGCTATCCTCATATCTGGTCGAACATTGTCTAACAATAATGGCCATATAAGGTTGCCCTCCCGCTTGTACTCCTGGCAAAATGTTGCCCCCTTCTGCTTGGCATCCATTACAAGCCCTTCAATGAAGTTAGCAGAGGACTCTGTGACAACTGGAGTGATATCACAGTCATCCTCAGGCGGTCCAACAGTCAACTTTTCAACTTTCGCATTAACTTTCTTGACAAGATCATCGGCAACGGATTCCATTACCAGGACAACCTTAACGGCTGTGCATCTCTGACCACTGTTGCATGTGAAAGTACACAGTAATTAGGATGATTGCATAACTGGAATATTAAGCCATGTTGATCCAAAGCATTCTTAGAGCAGAACAGCCTCTAGAAGTTATTTACTATTTGAGATAATCTAAGGTACCAGAAAATTTGTGATATATAAGTACACCCATGGAAGGAACCGGTGTATTTTTCTGGACGATTTGAGAGTGCGTAGTTCATTGTTAGATGATATACATGATTTTTTTAGAATTTGGGCCACAAATCCACACATTAATTCAAAAGTTGGACTTGTTCAACATTTTGAACAATGTATCAGAAAGACAGCAAATATGAATTATTGCATGTTCAATCACCTGTAAGAAAAACCTCCTTTGACAATGCTAGATGCTGCCAAATCCAAATCAGCATCTTCAAGAACAATACAGGCATCTTTTCCACCCAGTTCCATTTGAAGAGGGATCATGCCTGCCTTCTTTGAGATTGCAATTCCAGTGTCTCCACCTGTGAAGCTAAGTAAGAGTAGGGAAACTTGTTAGCTTGGAGCATGGGGCAGTCAGTGATAGCTAGAAGCATGTGAAAGAAAGAAGCTTGAACAATGTTTCCATTTTTTTCCTGATTTTGGAGTTTGTTTGGTTCCCAATTTACAGGCCAAGTAATGAAGGGGGCACATTTTTCATTCCACCAAATAGCGTAGGTGAAGGCTTTTTCTTTATTAGAATGAGAAAAGCGCCTGCATGTGGTTTGCAATGCATGATATGATTGGCACTATATAGTCAGAAAAGGTCGAAGAACACAAGAAATTAGTAGAGTTTTAAGCATTTCAAGGTAAGTAAATAAATACCTTATACAGTTCACTCCTGGATGCATTGTAAGGAAATCACCAATCTCAGAACCTTTTCCTGTAACACAGCTAATAAGGCCTTTAGGGAAACCAGCCAAGTGAAAGCAATGCACCATGTGGAGTGCAGCTACAGCACCCTGCAAGGAATAAATCCGTGATTCAATGGAATCACTAAATTTATCAAAAAAGAGTCTATTGGGGTGGCTATTTTGTTAAATGAAAGGCAGTTTCATATAACAATTTTCCATGCATGAACAGGAGAAAGATAAAATCTCAAAGGTTCAATACCTGGGTCGGAGGTTTGAGAACGAGGGAGTTTCCCGCAATAAGTGCAGGTGCAATTTTTGAGACAGCAAGATTGACAGGATAATTAAATGGTGGAATGGCTAAAACCACTCCAATTGGAATCTGCATTTGGTTGCAACCATCAGCCATGCAAGTCAAATTCAATATGCAATTTATATATTTTCTTATTTTTTATAAGTAAATCAATATAACACTTGCAGAAATACAACCATGAATAGTACCTAGAAACATGCATCTGCACAGATAGGACGCATCCCCCTATATGTGCCAACAACTTCTTCCCTTAAGGCAATGTGGGACGTCACATACCCCTATATATAAATGTCTTTATACCTAACCCGAATATTCTTTCCCCACTACTACGTCATCAACTCTCCAGTCTCTTTGACGCTATGCTTCTCCCCTTCTATCACAACCCCTTCAGCCCACAAAACTCTTCTCTCTCCCTCAAACCCTTTCATAGTCACCTATATTTTCCGTTGCAACCTCTAATTAGGAATGAATGATGGCTTGATTTCATATGTATTATTCTGTAGCTCATGAACCAATGTTAGATCTCTCTTCTTAGGCTTCAATATGCCACTATATAAGGAGGATGAAATCGGTGGATCATTGCTTGAAGTTGTATGCCACCAAGTTCGGCTCATCACTGGTACATCCTTGCTCTATTGGTTTGTATATATAGGTTTATTTATATATTTGTATGTACGTAAAAGTCTGTGAATAACATGAATATATGGAATTTAAGTGTACTTAAAAAAAATAGTGTTTCTTCTTCTCATTATTGTCACTGAATTTGTGTAGAACGCGAGCAGCACGGGCAGGGAGGGGTTTTCTGATACTAGCTACAAATGGGGACGAAAAGCCCATCTCAAAAACGTCACGAGTTCGGAATGGGCATGGGAAGAATATTTCCTATTCCATTTGGGGAAGGAAAGGGGTTGCCAGCCCAGTTGCCATCTCTAGTTATGTTCATAATGTGTTTTCAGAAAGCCAACTTACAAGAGGAAACAATAATTGTTTGTATCATGATGAAGCCACAGAAAACCGAAGACGATAACAAAATTTTTAGAAACAAGAAGTAATCAAGTTTTACCACTATCCAAAAAGCTCACTCCATTCAAGACATTGTTGAGTATATGCCTACCTCGTGAACACAACCACCAAATTAAGCCAGTATTCAGATGTAATGCAAGCTTGCTGTCATTACTGGAAAGGTTTAAGACAAGGAACTCGACCGTTCAATCCAGGAGGGAACTTCATAGATGTCTTGTCGCTAAGAAAAGTTCACTAATATTAGTAGACCCTTATTTGAGATAAAATTAGTTATGTTCACCTTCTTTTCGGTTGCCTATAATAAAGTATTTTATAGTTTAGGGATGCAAGGTGATTAACTGTCTACATAATCTCTTAGAAAAATAAAATCACCAACAGCTTAACCACCCTTGAAGTGATTCAGACGGAAAATCACACAGCACAGTCAAAAGATTAAAAAAATCTGCCATTTTTTTATTTATTTTTTATTTTTTTTATTCACTGAACTGAAATTGCATTAAAATGGGATCACATCATTCTCCCATCCTCAAGGCCCTCAACTCATAAGCCTCAATGTTATCCTTATTCCTTGCAATAGTTATAGCTTGAATCAATGACACCTCCTTGTTAGTGTAGTCATTGTCTTCATTACACATGTGATATATTAGTCAAGCACTCAAGCCTGCTCACCTCCAACCATACTCGCATTGGTCAACTGCTCCAAATGAAGTAATAAAAAATAAAATAAAGGATAAAACTTTTTTACAAGGATTCTTCTAGCTATTTTATTAATTTTTAATATGGGTCTACTAAAATAAAAAACAATGATCTGGGATATTGGAATTGACTTTTCTACATGAGGTGTTCTGCTTCATATGAGGTATAGTCAATGAGTCCCTACATAAAAAAATATATATGGAGAGGTTCATTTCATAATCTCCAAATACAATAATGGATCTCTTGAGAATATCCCAAAAATATTCCCTTGATAAATATTAGTTCCATATGAAGACAAAACAGCTTTACTGAAGTGACTTTATCAGCATAACCAAAGCAGAGACACTTGGCCAAAAAGTAAATAAATATAATAAATGCATAGCAAAATTGAAAGAAATTACCTTGGAAGTGAGACAATATTTGGTTCTTTCATTCCCAGGAAAACTATCAGACACCAGAAATTTCCCTTCCCCAAGAGTTCTTACACCATCCTCAGCACAATATGACACCAAGTCCCCAGACCTCACAACCTTCATTAAAAATCACATTAAACACAAAATCAATATATACACACATAACTGTGCCAAAGCGAAACTTTGTGCAAATAATGTCAAGTATTAGGTGTGTATCTAGTATGTCCCTCTCACGCGATTTAAAAACCGTGAGCTTGTGCAAAGCCCACAGTATTTAAGTAGAGTGGATCCTGATCGGCAATCTATAACAATACGAGGAGCGTGCACAAGTCCACGAGGGTCAAGCCATAAGGGGATGCCCAAGGGAGAAGTTGTATAATATATAGATATATGTATGTATTATTTATATGAATAGTATCAATTTCTGCCCAAAATGGCCATTTAGCTTGCAACCAAAGAAGACTAGTACTACTAGTACAACTTACTTCAGTCACAGCATCCTTGGCTGGCTTGGCAATTTCTTTGACAAGGCACTCAGCTATGGCATTTTTGTGCTCTTTCAGGATTGCTGCTGCCTTGTGAAGTAACTCAGCTCGCTTCCACAAGGGCGTCTTCGCCCACGATTTCTGTGCTTGCTTTGAAGATTCCATGACCTTGTTCACTTCTTCTTGCGTACAAGCTGCTCAAATTCAATACCCACAAATATATAAATATATACACACAAACATTAAAATCTTACAACTTTGGAAACCCTTTTTATGACACCAATTTTTTTCTTTTTTAATCAGAAACCAAAATGATCGATCATCAAAGCTAGATGTAGATATATACCTTGGACCTTGTACTGGGTCTTTCTGGTTGTTGGGTTGATGTTAGATACAGATTTACCAGAGGTTGACACTTTCCATTCGCCATCTGCGTAGTATTTGAATACATCACCTTCTATGATCTCTGCAAACACACCAGTTCCTGCCATTCTTAAAAATCTATCTTAGTTCTTGTTGTTGTTCTTTTTCTGAGTGAGTATTAGAATTAGAGAGAGAAAGAGTAGAGAGAGAAGGTGGATTTGGGAATTATGGTGATTTGGTGAAGGTGTGAGAAAAGTTCAGAGGTGACTAGTAGTATTTGACTGGTAAGATGAACACTAGTATATTTCTTTCCTTTTTCTGGATCATTTGTATGCGGACGTTGATTTTGTTGGGTGGTTTGTGAAAGAGCCAAGTGGCCCAATTGTTTTTGTTTTGGGTTGGGCTAATTTACTATTTCATTTGGGCTACCACGTGGTTAAAAAAATGCAACAGGCGTGCATCAAATTCACCCTCGAAGCCCATATTTGATTTATTTATTTTTTTATTTATGTTTTTTTTAAAAAAAAAAAAATTAGGCTGAAGTTTAAGAATAGAAATTTTGGAAATTTTTATTGACAAATTTCTATCAAAGTCATAACTAATATAATCGACTTTCATTTGAATCAATAAAAGTTTTAAAATATTGGTATTTTTTCTTTTCCGGTGAATTTAAAATTGAGAATCTTCTCAAATTAGTTCTCAAATTTTCAAGATGATGGTTGGGTCAAATACATATACGTCATATTTAGCAATATCAAAACGGTGCTTTGAATTTAAAATTGGAAGAAGTTTAGACTCTAATTGTTTCAACATAAAATATTTTCTCAAAAAATATAATTTTTTTTGGTAAAAAATATAAATTTTTTATTCTTTTTGATTGCTTGGCAGAGGTCTAGTTAATGTTGAAGTTAAGTCTATTGGATAAGAAATGTAAAACAATTTATCAAAAACCAAAAAATAAGTTTAAACAAACTGAGCTTAAGTTCAAAATTTTTACTAAAATTTCTCCAATATCAAATCCAAGACACGAACTTGACATCACAAAAATATAGAATTAAGTTGATTTTCATGCAACATTATATATTCATCACATACGTAGCATCGCACAATCAATGTATGCAAGTCACATGTTCCAAGAAAAAAAAAAAAAAAAAAAAAAAAAGCCCTATTTCTATAGTTGTGCTTTAAAGTTGAGATGCCATGTATAAAATATCTGCGGGTGTTATATGCTTTCTCCATAGCCCACCAAAATGTTGAGAGATTCATATTTGTAAAATTAATTTAGTCCTATTTAAAATGCCTAAGTGTGCTATTATCTAATATTGAGATCTTTGACTATAGTTTAACATCAAGATCGAATTTTTCACGACAATAATTGCATGGGACACCCGTGGTCACCCCTATCTTGGCAGTTTCATTAATTTTCTCGTTACTGTGGTAGACAAGAATGCAATATATATATATATATATATATATATATATATATAAAGATAGATAAAAGCAATTAATTGAAATTTTATTTAGCATAGTAAAAGAAGAATTCAATTGTACTTGGCAACACAAAATGTATTTGCCAAGCTGTATCAATTGTCATTTCTCTATGGTCATACTAAAATTGCAAGTGAGACATATAAAAGGTCCATTAACCATTTATTCATCTAACACCAATTTTAAATTACAATCGCTGAATATTTTTATTAAAATTCAACAACATTAATCAAGTGACCAAACACTATATCTATGTTTGACCCAAATTAACCATTTATTCTAAAGCCCAACCCAACATTTATACTCATTTATAAAGCCCAACCTAAAGCCTAATTCTGTAGTTTCACTTTTTCAAAAATTCAATAACTCAAGCCCATCACACACACACACACATTGTCTCATCATTTTCACCCTATTCTTCCAAACCAAATCCTAGCCGCCACACCAATCAGTGCCCTCTTCCCTTGGATGGGAGAATCACTAGTCTGCGCCCTAAGTGAAGATCAAAAAAAAAAATAGCCTTAAGTGGTGAAACACACATATGATATTCACACACAAATACATAAATTTGCATGTAAACAAGCTCGATCTAGCTGAGCTCAAGTAGGTCAAAAAAATGCTGTGACCTTAAATCGAGTTCGACCCGAGCTCAAACTCTTTGACTACATGACCGAGTTGAGCTCGAACAAGCCAATAATAGGCAGGCTCAATTACAACCCTAACCTAAACCCCATTTATATTGGTACCAAACAATTTGGCATTCCAAGTACCCCATCATATAAACCATACACGCTCGTCATCTCCATCACCCACCCTACCACACTTAAATATATGTTGGGTTTCCTTCATTTAGATTGGCACCCATCCTTTTTCCTAATTATTTATGACTTGTATGACTCATCTGCTAGTAACAGATTTGATTGATGATGATGACATGGGAAGTTAGCATTTATTCAATTTTATTTAATTGGTCTCAGTGGTACAAGTTTGTTTAATATATATACACACACACACACACCCATGATACATAAATGACCCGAGTTCACGAGTCTAACCAAACCAGCTCGTGAACATGTTCACAAATGAAAGAACTGAATTCAAACAGCTTCAAGTTTGGCTTAATTCAATTGAATCATGAAAATGCTTCATTTCCACCATTTAAGTTTATTTGACATATTTGAAAATCAGATGACATGTTTAATTGATTTTGGTGGCACCACATACGCGAAAGGGGACTCATCAATGGGCGGTTTCCTATCATTTTCTTCGTATAATTTTTCGAGAACCAAACAAATCATGTTCAAGTCAAGAATAAACATTCCAAGGTAGATCAGGAGCTTTCCTAAAAGAAGCTTAAATTCTATAATTTTGTGAAGATGCCTCAATAGTTTGGTAATCAATATTTTTGGTAAATTTTAGAATGTTAAGTTTCAATTTTTTTGCGCTCGTGCTCATCCTGGATAGTGTCTAGTATTATTATTACATTATTTATGCAACAATAAAGATGATGTAATGTATTACTCTTTCGAGTTACACCCAGCACAATGAATTCCTATTTGGTTGTTAAGAAAATATTACTCTTTCGAGTTACACCCAGCACAATGAATTCCTATTTGGTTGTCAAGAAAATGCGGGAAAATCTCGAGTGTCACAGGTTTTGAATGCTGTGAAAATTGGAAAACCATAACATCTACCCAACAGAGCCTAATCAATATTTTTTGACAGAGTAGAGTTGAGAAATGCAAATGGTGGTGGGTGTGGTCTGAACACGCATCTTCATAGTGATCACATATTTGTTTAGTATTACATCAACTTCAACTTTTGTTCAATAATATCTGACAAAATATGGTACATATATATAATTATATACACCTATATTTTATGCACACGATCTCAAACGGAGGAATTAAAAAAGTCCATGAAGACAGAGACTCTACAAGAGTGGTGCAATTGAGGGGAGGAAGGTGTGTGATGCCCCCCACCATAGCGAAAGTTCATTAATGTCAACAAGGGTTTCATATTCTTCAGAAATAAGGGCCCCACCTAAACTAAGATTTTTATATGGGACTTTGACTGCTGTGCCATCAATGAGAGATTAGGGTTTTTGGGAAGGCTCCATAGATGCTTATTGCATTTCTCAAAACAATTTAAAATTGGGAAAAAATTAATTATTATTTTCTAAAACTTGAGTTGAAATACAAATCCTATTTTCTGAGAATTCTTTTATAGTTTTTTTGGAATCTGTTATATACTTTCAAGAGTCTTTCAGAATCATGTCCTGTTTTTCACATGCCAAGTTGGTGAGACTATCGAGTTAAGAATTACGACATATCAATGTGTGTTTTTAACGTTTTTATGCTTCTACAGTAAATATTGTCTTACAAAGATTCTCGGTGTGTTTGGTAATCCATTTTATTGCTTAATTTTTAATGGATTATTTACTTATATTAATTAAGTACATTTGAAAACAAAATTTGAACGTCATTCAAAATAGTAAATATCATAATGGAGTAAAATTTTAAGTATCAAGAACATTATCTTAATACTGAATGTTGAAAATTCAAAAAAAGATATCAAAAATATTTATTTTTTTAATTACCATTTAAAAACTTCAATATTTAAAATTTAGTTTTTAAATTTTTTAGTACTTGGGATGTGTTTGATAACCCTTTTTTTGCTTCATACTTTTGTTTTGACTCAAAACAGAAACAAGATTTTTGCTTTGAAATTTGTACAATAGTAATCGAAAGTATAACGTAAAATTTGTTACAAAATTTTTACAAGCAAAACATGAAATCACCTTTGGTTAAAAAAAATGTTACAAATTGGAAAAATAAAATAGCTAGTTAAAAGGGTTATTTATTTTTTATTTGATATTGTTCATTACTACAGTATTTTTGCTATGGTGCTGAAGGAATCGGAAACACCAATTTGGTGCTTCCAGTTTTGGCCTCTTTTTCATAAAGATTTCGATATTATTCAAATTGCAGCAGACATTAACAAACACGCTTCCGCATACTATTCTGTTGCAAGTAAAAACAACACAAAACAAAAACATTTGACAAATAAGACCTTAATTTTAAATTTTACCAAACAACACTTTAATATAATATAGACTATTTCTCCTCTTGGAATGTTTATCTCAAGAGTGGTTGCATCAATCGTTGACAAAAATGGAGCATTACCGATACATTTTTTTTCTTTCTCTTTTTATGCCACTCCAATAAATATGTGATGATCTCAATAATTATCACATCAATTGTAACAAAAATGAAGCATTACCCATAACAAAAATGTAGTACTACCGATCTGTTTTTTTTTAATGCAACTCCAATAGATCTTTATTGTCAATTTAATAATTGTCATGTATCCATTATCATTTTCCATATCAGATTGTTTGATTGGATTATATATATATATATATATGTGCGTGTGTGCGTGTGTGCGTGTGTGATATAGAGACTCTAGAGGTGAGGTGAGGTGGAGGTAAATTGTTGATGAATTGACAATAAAGATCTTGGAATATGTAGATGTTTGCATTTGATGAGAGTTGTGCGGTTGAAGACCAAGAATTGGAATCCAAGGCTTTGCCTAATAAATACCAAGACACCTAACAATTGCAATTTAGGCCACAATACCTTAAAGTCGCCATCGTCCTCCCCCACCAACACCATAATTAATATCTTTCCTCCAAGGAGAAGAAAACTATTTCCTTTGCCCAAACTATGTGGGACTTTTCTTAGAAATACGATACATATACATATAGATATACATATATGTATAGAGAGAGAGAGAGACATTTGTGGTGGTGGGATTAGTGTCTATAGTCAAAGAAACATTTACTATTCAAAATGAAGTTACAATAATTCATGAGTCAATGTAACAGTAATGACTTTGACAACGGGGTATATATATAGCGTTTTAAACAATAACAAACCCAATTTTTGAGGAAAAGAACTACCTAATCAAACCAATGCCCCTCTAATATAACAATGTTACATGAACGTCCACATCAGAGGTACAAGAAGTTAGATCTTGTCTAGCCTAACCATCTATAAAGTTCCGTAAATCATAAATTAAAACTTAATAATATCTGGTGGTACTTTCACATTTAGGTAAAGAATTTAAGTTTCTTAATGGCTGCGTGAATCATGTTACAACACAACCATATAAAAATGTATTAAAATTTTAAATTATAATTAAAACGCTACGTGAATATAAGTGTAAGCTGACCGTTTGGTAACAACAATTGCTTTATATTTTTGCTTTGATCCGAAGTAGAAACAATATTTTTGCTTTTAAAGTGTGTTCAATAATGTTTAGAACCTTCTTTTGATAACGTAAATTTGTCACAAGATTTTTAGAAACAAAAACATGAAAACATGTTTAGTAAAAAGTGTTACAAGTTTGAAAATTTGAATGGTTAGTTAAAAATGTTATTTAAAAAATAAAATCAATATATATATATATATATATATATGAACAGTGCTTTGCTATAG
>JAOTQH010000057.1:2063604-2074685 GCA_025631255.1 Cornus kousa | reverse complement strand
CAATTCCTGAATTCGCTATGCATGGGTATTAAAGACAAGTTAAAAGAATAACATCAGAAGTTTCCCAAATCTATTTTCATTCTACACTTGGAGAGAGAATCTATTCTGAGGGGTAGTGGATTCTTTTCATCTCCTTCTAGGCACATTGTTAAACAACAGATCTCACCATGTTTGTGCTCGACTTATTCAGTTATTTAGAGTCCATATTTATATATTTCGTGAAAATTTTAAATCTTGTGCTGATTCTCTTAGCTGAGTTTTGCTAATATATATATAGATGATAACATTACATAAAAAATTTATTTGTTTATGGTTAACCATGCTTATATAAATTTCATCTTCTCAAATTGTTTTTTCCTGCCTAAATTTGTTGAATGCAGTCTGTTGGTTACACTGCTGCTCCTCTGTTTGTCATTGCGGTACTCTGGTTCCTGGGCTTTGGCCTGTGCTTGTCGCTCGTCTGCCTTTGCTATTGTTGTTGTTCAAGGGAGCCTTACGGCTATTCTCGAACGGCTTACGCTCTCTCTCTTATTTTCCTCATGCTCTTCACTGTTGCTGCAATGTATTTTCTCTCTCTTTCATATATATATATATATATGTATCATTATTTATATGTTTCACTGTGATCATTTGTGACCAAGCTAATTTTTTCACTATATGGTTTCAGCATCGGATGTGTGGTTTTATACACTGGTCAGGGGAAGTTTCACTATAGTACAACAAAAACGTTGGATTATGTTGTACATCAAGCAAATACTACTGTTGAGAAGCTTAGGAGTGTTTCAGAATCTCTTGCTGTGGCTAGGCAAATTGGAGTGGATCGAATTTCTCTACCTTCCAATGTCCAAACTGACATTGACGAGATCCAAAATAAGATTAACTCTTCTGTTAGTACCCTTGGTGATCGAACAGCAGATAATTCAAGAGACATACAAGATCTCCTGGACTCTGTGTAAGTCTTAAGGCTTTCATTTGTTTTAGTGATTTTAATATTTATGTTTTAATTATAAAGAGGATATATTGATGCTCCCGCAGGAGACTGGCTCTTATCATAATTGCTGCTGTTATGCTTCTCTTGATTTTACTTGGATTTGGTAAGCTCCATATTCCCACACCCAAAATTATTCATTTATCTTAACTTTAAGAAAGTCTTAGTGGTATTTATTTACTCACTGTGATTTTTTGCTACAGTATTCTCAATATTCGGCATGCAGTTTCTTGTTTACATGTGAGTGAGACAAATGATTTTTGAATTTACCTTTTTTTTTTTTTTTCCCCCCTAGCTCTTTGTGGTTCATTCTATATATTATGCAATCACGTCTCAAGGAATGATTTTATTCTAAATTGTTGCAGCTTGGTGACTATTGGGTGGATTTTTGTTGCTGGAACATTTATTTTGTGTGGCATATTTCTTCTTCTCCATAAGTAAGTTCCACTACTGTATTACCTTCACGTATGTTCTTTACTTTGCTTTTGAAGTGCTACTGAATGCTTTTTATTTTTGGGTCATGGCTACTGCATGCTAATGATTAGACTTTGTACTTGTTGATCTTATTAACCCATACACGGACTACTCGTAAATTAAGTTTTGCATATTATGGAGAAATTCAGCTGATCCTATGCATAAACATAATAATCTTCTAAAGGTCATTGGAGGCAACTATGATCTTTCCGCGAGAGAGAGAGAGAGAGAGAGAGAGTTGGGACCAACCCTAGTGACTTGGATTCAGCATATACTGAACTCTCATCATCTAAAATTTATACTCTATTCCACATTCTCTGTTAGTGCCCTCTATTTTTACATCCGGTGCTATGTCCTACTTATGTAATGTAGCCCCTGCGGACTTCTACATATAAATTTATACTCTATTCCATATAAATGTTTCTCTAAGGGCACTATTGTAAATGACCTTATAAAGGGTACAAAAAAAGTTCTCGACGTACCCCAAATAGTAGTGCATCACGAAAGGCACCGTTAGAAGTTATTTGGTTTCTTTGAAGTATAGTCTCCCGGAATTCCTGCATATTTCTTTTTGGCTGATATTTTAAACAATCACATTTTGCTCGTATTTATCTAAGTGAACAAGTCACCTTCAGTTACTAAAAAAGAAACAGATACCATCTAACTATCTAGTGAAAAGTTTTGATGGGGGTTGATCAGGCTGTCCCAGAGTTTATAGATAACTATTCTCAACTCCTTTCTGTTTCCATGTGAAATGCATCGTTTGGAAATATCTGGTAACCGTTAACCACCAGTCTCTCTGGCATTGCTTCTAAATGTGTTCGTCTTTACTTCTTTTGTTCTTTCTTGTTAGTTCTCTAAATCTAATTTATGATATTTAATTGTTTTTCTCATATAATCTAATTGTTCTTTCTTTGACCTAATAGTGTCACTGCAGACACTTGCGTTTCAATGGATGAGTGGGTCCAAAACCCAACTGCTCATTCAGCTTTAGATGATATTCTGCCTTGTGTGGACAATGCCACTGCTCAGGAGACCTTGTTGCGAAGCAAGGAAGTCACTTCTCAAGTTGTTAACCTGATTAACCAGGTTATCACCAACGTCTCCAACATTAATTTTTCTCCCAACTTTGCACCTCTGTACTACAATCAGTCTGGTCCGTTGCTGCCTTTACTGTGCAATCCATTTAACCCTGACTTGACGGATCGACCATGTACGGCTGGTGAAGTGGATTTGAGCAATGCAACACAGGTATGAATTAAGCCTCACATCCTTGATAAAAGAAAATAATAATAATAGCATGAAAATGTTATGCAGTGAACGTGACATACCAAACACACTAATGAACTTGTGTCGGGAGTTACACGTGGCATTCATGAGTATTAGTTATCATCTGTGTGTGCACGCGCGCATAATATGGTTTGACTTGGAAGTTTCTGCTCTCAATATGATGTTTAACCAAAATAGGAACTGTCTAGCACAAGTCCAAAATTTGGTAGTTTTTCTATGGTTGCTAATTGTAGAAAGCTGAAAAGTACTCTTGTTTCGTATTGTGCAGGTGTGGAAGAACTATGTTTGTCAGGTTTCAGCTAGTGGGATTTGCACCACAACAGGCCGGCTGACACCCTCAATCTACGACCAGATGGCTGTTGGTATAAATGTGAGCTATACATTGGATCACTACAGTCCATTCCTGGTCGATCTACAAGACTGCACTTTCGTAAGACAAACTTTCGGTGACATTACTAGAGATCATTGTCCTGGTCTCCGGCGGTACAGTAAATGGATCTATATTGGGTTGGTGATGGTTTCTGTTGCAGTTATGCTCTCACTAGTTTTCTGGGTAATATATGGAAGAGAGCGACGACACAGGGTTTATACCAAAACTCACATGGCCAGATCTGCGCCAGGCTACGAAGAGGGCAAGGGTACCTAGACAAACCCTAATCTGCTTCATTTGCATACTCATATGGGACTGTTTTGTTTACATCCAGCTTGGTTTTCAGATTATGTATATAATGAATGGTAGTTTGTAGAACTTCTGTGACCAACTCACATGTTTATTCTTATGGGAACTCAATGAAATTTCACTTATTTGGAGAAGGTACAAGACTATCATGGTCATTTGACTACATTGGATTTTTCACTCTCTCAATCCCATGTTTTTAACTTTTTAAATGTTGTTGTATACTTTCAAACTCAATTCTCTCTCTCTCTCTCTCTCTCTCTCTTTTTTTTTTGAAACATGTATCAAATTTGAATACAATATTGTATTTCAATTTGTAGTCTTACATGTAGTTGTACCCTAACTATCCATCTAGTTGAATCCGAGCAACCAGACTTGGTGAAGCCAGGCCAAGGTTTCTTGATTGGCTATGAACAAATCAAATCAATTTAGATAGTCTTTTGACTAACGCGACAGACTAGATCAACATGCTATGTATTCCTTCACTGTCACTGATTTCTTGGGCTATGAATGAATCAATTTAGATAGTCTTTTGACTAACACGACAGACTAGATCAACATGCTATGTATTCCTTCACTGTCACTGATTTTGCTGAAATCTTCACTTTTTATTAGGGATGCAACTTAGGTGGTTGGAAGTAAAATTCGAGTCCAATCCGACTCATAGAATGTTCAGCTCTAACTCAACCTTATTAACTTGACCTTCAACCTTAATTACTCAAAAACATATAAAATGTTCAACTCTAATTCAATCTTAACCTAACATTCAACTTTAATTACTCAACCCGAGCCCAACAAATTGTTTTTATTTTTTATTTTTTTAAAATTTACTCGGACTAATATTTTGGATTAAAAGTGATATTGAGTTAATTCACAAATTCTTAGAAAATTAATTTTCAAAAATGTTTACATACAATAAATTAAAATTTAAACAAATACATTTGAAAAGAAAAAACAGGTGATTATAATTTGAATGTAATATAATTCTCTTTATCCTTTGCAATAGAAATTATAGAAGTACAATAACTTGTGATGACCTTAGTGCCACACAGCGGTTGGGTGAGAAAAGTGGGAAAGAGTGGTTGGCTATAAGAAGTAGAAGAGTGGGCATCTGAATGATTCTACTGTGCCTTTCTTGGTCTCTTGAGCCTTGTATAAGAGGGAGTGGAAAGAAAAGGTAGTTTTAGAGTTTTCGAAAGCTTGAGAATGAGAATTGATTATCAAAGTTTTAGACGACATAAATAGAGAAGAATAAAATAAAATCATTTTCCTTGGAGCTCAAATAGGGGTTAATAATTAAAAGAAAAATACAACTCACCAAAAAAAAAACAATCAACAAAGAACTGTATAGGCCTCTATTTATACACAAAAAAGTGGTAGAATTATGTATTCTCCAATTTTTTCCATATACAACATTCTTTATAAATAGATTTCTTTCCTTTTTCTAATTCTTTCCGTGTCAAACTTTCCTTGCACAGAACTTGCCTTCTTTGTTGAATCCTTTGCCTAGCAGGACTTATCTGTCTTTAAATGTACTTGGGCCGGATGCAACTTAATTTAAATGACTTTGTTAACGGGCCGGAATCTATTAATGTCTTTGCCCGGGCTTGGATGAAGTTGGAGGTCCAATATCAATGATATTGGGCTAAAGTGTAATGTAATTTGGGCCTGATTAGGATGAGTCTCTGAAATCTATCAAAGATATATTTATAATGCAATGACGTGGACAATTCTTATTGGAGGGAGAATTTTTCCCTCCACATTATGTATATGGTGAAAACCCGATAACTTTGTACTTAAATCCCATCAGGAACATGAATATTATTATAACTTTTATTACAACTAGTTTAGTGTTTTTTTTTTCGTTTGAAAAATGCTTTTTATAAGTGTCCAAACTCATTCTTTAACTTTCTCACCAATCCGTTCTACACCTAATTTATTTATTTATTTTACTTTTATTAGGACACTTATTTTTTATAGTAAAATCTCCATTTTTTTTCTTTTTAAACCCAACTATTTGATTTTCTTCCATTCTGGACTCCCACATTATTCAGTTTCTTTGAAAATCAATTAGTAGACAAGACGACATCTTCTGCCAAATGAATCAGCCTTACTTACATGAGTTGAATCCGGACTATCCATCTTGCTGAACCAAACAACCAGCCTTACTGATACTTAAAACCTATTTAATCCGTCTAAATTAAATGATTCATGTTGCTCGATTATTAATTAAAGTATAACATGCAAATATAATGAAAATTTGGGGTAATGGATGATTAAATTCATGAAAATGAGAATAATTGAGACAATATTATTACAAAAGAAAGACTATATAATATCCCTACGGTTATATTGAAATAATAAAATGTAGTACATAGTAAATACATAAAAACAAGTTATGGGTTAATTGGGTTGACCTCAATTAAAGCAAGTTATTAATCGAATTGACCTGATAGAAGAGTCTAATTGAATTAAATAGGTTAAACTCTAAAACACGAACACAATAAAATTAAGTACTCCCTAAAATGAGTTGACAAGAACCTAAGTTTAACTCAAATCCGTGTGAAATTTTGTGGTCAAGCCCAATGGACTTTGGCTCAAAATTTCCAACCGTGGGTATCCATACGTTCATGCACATTTTACTTGGGCTCATATGACCTTGGTCCAACCCGGTGTCCATACAATCCAGCTTCTCTCTTCAGTATACTACAAGAATCACACACACACACAGTCCTACCTTGGATTCTAGGGTTCGGTGACTCTGAATTCTAGGGTTTAGTTTTCATTTCGAACGCGGTGATGATGGACAACGACAATGGCGAGACTGAGCAACAGGCGACGAGAACGAAACACAAGGGAAAGCATGACAAGCCGAAGCCGTGGGACGATGACCCCAACATTGACCACTGGAAGATCGACAAGTTCGACCCTTCATGGAACGACGGAGGCATGCTCGAAGTCAGCTCCTTCTCTACTCTCTTCCCCCAATACAGAGGTATCAAAACCCTAATTCAATCGCCTTAGTATGATTGTTTAATACTATTACAAGCAGTTATTATGTAGGAATTGTTATTTCATATGAACAATACTGAATTACGACCATCCACATTCAGTTTTTAGTGTCCTTCGATTGATAATAAGAATTGGAAGTGTTTTCAAGGTGTGATGTTTATATTAGATTTGGAGTGAACATAATTCTGTTATGCTTCTCTTTTGCTTGTCCTCTTCTTTCATATAATATGTGGTCTTTTCCATGGAAAGACCCTTTTGTGTCAGCCTTGTTTCCGAACTTATATATATATATATAATATGTATGTGTGTGAGAAAATTTTGGAGACTATCTAGTACTGTATAAAGCAGGCCTGGTTGGCATTCATAAGGCTTGTGTTTTGACACGTATTTAAGCTTGCTCAAACTGTCTATGTCCCTTGGCAGGAACATAATCGATGTGGTCTCAAATATTGTGTATGTAATACTACTTAAATGGGGAGAAGGGTGATTAGTAAAATTGTGCTTGTTTACACTAGAAGTGATGAGCTAGTTTTGCTTTGTCATAGGTTTAGCTTAAAGTTTTAAGAATTCACTTGGTGTTTTCTTCGCACAAACGTCCCAACCTAGACTAGGAGCGTCCACATTCCCCTTTCAGGGTGTCCAAAGATAGTGCTCAAGTTAACAGTTGGTGGTTCAATTGCCACTTTTCTTCTTAAAACGCATTTGGTTGAGCATTCAATTGATTCCATGACTTTGATTTTGTGGGTGCATTTTTGTGCGACCTACATGCTTGCATGCATGCCTTTTGTTCCTTCTTTTTATTTTATTTTCTTTCCTTTTCTTTTATTTTTCTTTTCCTTTTTCTTTGTGTGTGTGTGTGATTTTATGTATGTCTTACAGTCAGATATTCAAATAGGTACTAGAAATGCCTTTTGAAACTTCATTGGGGTTTCATATCTTGAGCTTTTGTCTTTGTTCTTTGCAGAAAAATACTTGCAAGAAGCTTGGCCTATTGTGAAAAGTGCATTGAAAGAGCATGGAATTTCTTGTGAGCTGAATTTGGTAAGTGCTCTTATATATATATATATAATTTTATTTTTTGTGAACTCAGAGTTTTAGAGTGGAGATTGTAAACATCAATATAGATACGACAATTTCAAAAATTTTAATTTTAATTTTAATTTTTTTAATATGTGAAATAAGCTGATGGATGAAGGACTTCATAAGTTACAAAAATTGCACAAACTCATGCATAATCATTTTGTGATAGTCTGCAATCATATATAGGTAAAATATCAGATATTCATATTTTTATATCCATATAGACTAGTTTCCCGTACAGACCAATATATATATATAGTTCTAAGTTATTAAATTTGTCACCAATATCTCTCTATTTATTTTGTTATAAGTTATTAGTTTTCTAGCCATTAGCATTTATCACTTGTTTATCCCTTACTCTTTTTCCCATGTAAATTCCGCCTTCTCATTGCCTTGCCATAGCTTGATTAATACGACAAGAGCTAGTCAGAACAAAAGATGAGAAGACCTATTATTGGGATCTCTATTGAGATTGGAAAATTTTATTTGATCAGTTTTTTCTATTAGTATCTTTGGTGTTCAAAAGATTCAATTTGTCCTCTACTGTTGGTCAGGTCGAGGGATCCATGACTGTTTCAACAACCAGAAAGACAAGGGATCCCTATGTTATAATGAAAGCTAGGGATCTCATTAAACTTCTGTCAAGAAGTGTCCCTGCACCCCAGGTACAACTCTGATTTCATGTTTTTTTTCTTTTGTTTTATTATCTTAGGTATTTTTTTGCACATGTAAAATAGTTGCTGGAAGATATTTTTTTTTATCCCTTTAAATAGGGTCTAAAGTGAATAAATGATGAAAAAAATATATATTATAATGATTGTCATTGGATTTCTGACTATTTTTCTGCATTTTTGAATAATTTAATGGCCACCCGTCAAATTTCTGTTCATAATACATATAACTTATGGCTGCCTTCATTGTGTTTAACATTTCTATAATTGGAATGCTATATAAGAATCAAAGTTTTGTTTAATGACAGATTCTTATTCAGGAAGTCCTTTTATCTTTTACCTAAGATATTCATACTTACGTTTGGTGTCTCAGGCAGTCAAGATATTGAATGATGAAATGCAATGTGATATCATCAAGGTTGGCAATTTGGTCCGCAATAAGGTGTGTATTACTTGAATCAATTTAAATGGATTATATTTTTAGTAATATTTGTGAAAAACAGAGAAGAATAGTTAATTTCAAGTTAGTACTAATGAAGTTTGATGGGCAAAAGTAGTTTGTTTGGTTATCTTATTAAAAAGAGAAGAAAGAAATATGCAAGCAGTTTGTCTTATGCAAAAGTTTTCAGTTTCACTAGCAAAACAACTGCTTTTCAGCAGGTCCAGAACAACTTGCAGAAATTATATATGCAAAGTTGTCAGAATTTTTTTGATGGCTATACTTCTAGAGTTCCAGGCCGATTGGAACATAATGCATTTCCATCACTTATTATGAGAAGAATTGGAATGAAGAAACATGTATGGGAAAAAAGAATGAAATTATGCACATAAAAGATAAAAGGATAAAAGGAACATGGTTGACATTGTTTGATGCTGAAGTAGTACGGATGACTTGAAGTAATAACTAATAAGTGATGATATCTTCAAGATTTTGAATCTTCTCAATTTCTATTGTTGTTTGCAGGAACGTTTTGTCAAACGAAGACAACAACTTGTGGGCGCCAATTCTGCCACTTTGAAGGTGTGTGGTCTTGGATATGATGCTCAACGAATCACTCTCCTCTTCAAAACCCCCAAAAAAGAAAAAAACATAATGAAAGAAAAGGAGAATTATCATGTTGATCGCTACATGTAATTTGTGGCTTGACACCCATAACATGATATACTACTACTATATCCCAGTATATCTGATTTGCTTCACTGACAAATAACATTGTATGATGCTCAACAAATCACTTCCCCCTCCAAATCCCAAAAAAAGGAAAACAAAAAGGAATTGTCATGTTGATCGCTATATGTAAATTATTTGTGGGTTGACACCCTTAGCATGATATACTATGGTTACTACCCTCTGATTTGTATCACTGACAATCTTATTCCGATGCAGGCACTGGAGATTTTGACCGGTTGCTATATTCTTGTTCAGGTATATTACTGTGATTGTTATCTCCCCCCATGTTGAATGATTTTATGAAATTTCAATTTGATATCAATTATGTTTTTGCCAATCAAGTTACAATCGTGTTCTTTTATAATGTGGATAGTCAAGAACTGAACACATTCTGCTTGTAAATGAGTAGGGAAACACAGTTGCTGCTATGGGTTCATTCAAAGGTTTAAAACAGGTGAGGAGGATTGTGGAGGACTGCATACTGAATAAAATGCATCCAGTATTCAGCGTCAAGGTGAGTTGGCTGGGTTTCTGTGGTACTTTTCTAATTACTGTTATTATTATTTATTATAATTTTCAGATCTCTTCTGATGTTTCTTTACCTCCTCCGGGTAATAGATCCTCTTGCTCAAGAGACAACTTGCCAAAAATCCAGCACTTGCAAACGAGAACTGGGATAGGTTTCTTCCTCAGTTTAAGAAGTATGACATCTATTGCCATATATATAATTATATATATGTGCAAGTATAAGTCATGTTCGATATCTGTTCTGCTCATCTGCTATAGCTTCTAAATATTTTGGTGATATGACAAATTTTCAGGAAAAATGTCAAGCAAAAGAAAGTTAAGAGTAAAGAGAAGAAACGATATACACCCTTCCCTCCTCCACAGCAACCTAGTAAGGTGAGCTGAATTTTTTTTACAGTTTGGAAGCTATAAACTATATACTCATCAGGTATAACTCATTTTGCTGTGATTTTCTTAGTTCTAACCATTTTCCTGAGTGGGCTGAATATTTTGACTCGTCTGAGTTTGTTTGTTAGTTAAGCGTTTAAAATACAACAAATTAATTGCGAACCTAATGTTTCATTTGTTATGAGTTTGTTAGTTCGAACTCAGAAAGATCTGGCAAATCAGGCAGTTATTACTTATTGACTTGGTTATATCAACCTTCTATTTGTGAAACTCAAAATTAGACAGGTCATGGTATATTTACCTTTTTGATTAGATTAACTATACTTTAGGATCTGTTGTATAGTTGTGTTCACTCAAGTGATGGTACTACCAATAAAAGGACTCCGGGGATGACACTTCAGCATCTCAATATATTGTTTTGTCTACTCTTGAAGTGGAATGACTTGAAAAAATTAATGCCAAGGCACCAGAAGGAAAACCTCTAGTCTGCTAACTGGTTTTCCCTTTCTTTTATTTGACACCCCCCAATCCCCAACATGTGAGGGCCCTTTTTCTTTTGCTGTATTTGCTTTTACGATTTAATTTTGTTTCTTCATGTTCCTTTAACCCTGGTTCTTAGGCCATGTTTGGTGTGGTTGAATCAAATAAGAGGGAATGGAATACTTTTCTTTCCATTCTTGTGTTTGGTGTGGGCTATTAAAAGTGGAATCATCATTCTCCACCATTCTCCGAATGGTCATTCCACCTAAATCATTCCATCTTTCTACCAATGGAATGAGCATTCCATTCCCATTGGGATTAAAA
>JAOTQH010000057.1:2038856-2053327 GCA_025631255.1 Cornus kousa | reverse complement strand
AATAGAAAAAGCGTCAATAAAAACTCACATTTGGCATTGTTCCATATATTTTTTTTTTTTTTTTTTTTTTTTTTTTCCTTTCCTCTGAGAATAATCGAGTAAACTGTTACTACTGCATTGCATCTCGCATTTCTGGTAATCATACCAGGTATGCCACAAGACATTGACAGATCGAATCAACTATAACAGCAAGGAAGCACATTTACCTTGTCTTGAGTTCATGCAGCACGTACGACTATCATCTATGTAGGTTGCTTGGATTCCCATCATCCAAGAACCCACCGATGTATCATCATGAGCATAAGACTTCAGAGATGCACTGCATGATAAGGGAAATAAGATGAGAACGGAACTCATACACCAAGTATAGGAGATATACATATATACATATTCATATGTATAGAGGATGTAGGAACAGTTCAGTTTGATTAGAAGGAATCAAAGAATAAAATGCAATATTGTGAGTAGGTCAGTTGACTCCCAAACTTTAAATATTTTGGGGGAAAAAAAAGGAGAGTAATTTTACGAGCTCATATTTAGTGAAAGCAGCTTGCTTTTGGAATCTCAAGATAAGTTCAAGTTTCTTGCATCATTTAGTTGAAACAATCCTTTGAAATGTAAAAAATTATGTAAGGAAATTTAAATTATAGCACAAAAGATAAGCCAAACATCAAATGTTAATCATCAAACTTCAAAAAGATAGTTTAATCATGATGTCAAGGACAATCAGAGCTTGTCAAAACTTCCCAGTTTAAAAAAAGAGTAGTCCAAATTAAATTCATCTCCCTAAGCAGGCATGCATTGATAACTAACCTGTTTATGTAAATATATTGAGCCAGTTCTTTGGATAGTATAAAAAGTGAACCAGCCGCATGTCGGAAGTACCTGAAGACAAGATTGATGTTTCATACGGTGGAAGTTGTCACCATAATCAGACTTATGACACAAAAAAGAGAAATTTCAACTAAAACAGAATTCATTCTGTGCCAATCTTTTGGCTTTTAGTTTCAATAAATAATTCCTGAAGAGCAAATATAGTAGAACAAACTTTTTTACGTAACAGCATTGCTTAGTTATCTCAAATTATCCAATTACTATTGCAGTTCTCTACCATATTTGTAGCCAACATCAAGCTTGCAAAATATCTCATCCCAATTGTACCTAACACTTAGGTAACTATCGTTAAAATAGTCACTGTTTACGCCCCAAGTAAAACTAGAATAACACGTTAATGCTCAACTACGGGAACATGTTCAAGGGGCCATCGAAGGAGATAGATTCCTTATAGGAAGAGACTTTTTAATGATTGTGTATGACATGAGATGATGCATGGTGAACACGTACTTGGAGATGTGAATAGATGGGGAGAATATTCTAAATTCATTGTCGCGTGATCTTATGGCAATTGATTACCGAATGTTTTCCCCGTTAATCAAAGGTGCGGGAGGGGTGGACTGGATACAGATCTATCGGCACAAAGTGGCTGCTCTCACGATTCAAACTAGCGTTCTCACACTTGATAACCCAAGCATTTTACCGGTGCACCAACCAATGGCCCCTATATGAACTTAATGTGGCTATACATATTCTAGAAAGAGAGATAAATATTCAAAAACTTCTAAAGCCCATTAAACAACAATCAGATTGCTTTTGTTTTCCCCAAATTATAGAGTTCAAAGAGTAGATGCCTAACATGCAAAGATTACAAGGTTATTTTGTTCATAAATGTGGTGATTTCCATTCAAATAGATAAAGCATTCAGTACAATGGATATAAGTGAGGCCATACCCCCACTAAAAGCAAGTGCCCGTGGCCTAGATAGAGTGTCCCTTTAGCAAGATTGCAAGTTTATTTATGAATAAAACATGTCATCGCATCATAGGTATTGAGTTTCAGCATATATATTAAATGATAATAAAGAAAGAGAATGGAGATTAAAATCTCAACAACTAGGTGGTGGAATTTATAATATGAGAAAGGCGAACTATTTAAAAAGAGTATGCTAAAAGTAGTAACAAAACTTAGAAGCTTAAAGATATAAAATGTAATTTCATGTGACCTAATGTATTAGAGGAATATCAAAAAAGTTCTTGGAGAATCAAAAGGAAAAGTATCTTAATTATTGAAAAAGTTAAAAAGAATGATGGTGTGATGGTGTGTCTTGATAAACAAAGATCTAACAAAACATTATAGTTAAAAGGAATGATGGCATTTTCCAAAGTCCAAATTCCATTCAGCCATTATTTAATATAATAATAAAAAATAATAATAATAATCATTTCACCAAAGTTTCACATAGTTGATTAAATGTGATTAGTTTAAATTCAAATTTTTACCAAGTGGTCAAACAATACCTTGTCTAAAAATCACATGGATTTAGTCATGATAACCATTACCTTAGATATTAATTTCAGAAGTGATACAAGTATTGTCGAAGCGTTCAATGACATTAACCAATTTAAACATGAATCTCATTTTTCACATTAATGCTCAAAAGATGATAGCCTAGTACCCCAATGAATGATACCTATTTAATGATGTTCAACAGAATTTCAGGTGCCCACTGCTAACTGTAGTTAACATCAACTCTAAAGAGGTTTCTTCCACAAGAATAAGATATTTGTTTACTTGAATCGCAAACCACTCAAACAAGTAAATAAAAAAATAAAGGGGAAATTTTAACAATTAAAGTTAACCCAGTCGTATAAGATAATATCACTAAATACCATTATGTTGATCTTAAAAAATAGACATATAGAACACTACTGGTATTCCATACTCAGTATAGTTGGCTACTTATGTAATTTTCAAGCATAAATTGCTACCATTTGATGTAGCGGAAAAAGGCAAAAGAGATTAAATTCAAATTTATGTTTCCTCTCCCACAGCTTCTTGGCATTTGAAAGGAGCATTGCAATTAAAAGGAGCATAGGAAATTTGAAGAAAAAAAAAAATATATATATATATATATATGTGTACCAAAATACAAATGAAATCAATATGGGACGCACCATAAAATAAGCTTCAACCTATACTCAAAATGCAGATAAGATCAACAAAATCAATGAACTAATAAATCTATTCAGGAGATATTAGTGCTACTCTCATGCACAAGGTGGGCATTTACAAGCCAAGCAAAAAAAATAAAAGAACCAGTAAAAGGCTAGTTACGTACGATTTACCATCCCCAAATTTCCACCATTCGGGTTCATACCATGGCTTTCCCCTGCAAATTCAACAAATAAGGATGTTCAAATGTCGAACCATCAACCTCCACAGTAAACCTGCTTACAGGTTCAAATAGGCAGATGAAAAATTCAAGCCAGATTAAGTGTTATACAACAATAGGAAACGCTGACAATAGAGAGGCAGCCACAGAAACACAGACAAATAATACATTCTTCATACGCTAAAGTTTGCAACTGAGATCTTATTCTTTCAAAGAGATTTTTCCTATTCATATGGCAGAATTGTCTAAGAAATGTTACACGGGGTAATTATTTTATTAGAAATGCACCATTGGGCCACAGACAATACATTCCTCATACGCTGTAGTCTGCAACTGAGACATAATTCTGTCTAAGAGCTTTTTCCTGTTCTTGTGGGAGCATTGTGTAAGAATGCTACACAAGAGGTAATCATTTTATTACAAATGCATTATTAGGACTCTGAATGAAGACACCATTACACTAATGAAATTGAGAAGCTTCAGAGAAATCTTGGCCACAATTTTTATGATAAAAAGATTATAGGCAAGTGTTGATTGATATCAAGAAAGCTTTTCCTTCACCCTAGCACCAAAGGCTACACAAACAGCTGCTAAGGTTTCATATACCAATTAAAATGTCCTAAGCCAAAACATTTCCCAAGTGATTTAATGACCAGTATGTCCATATAATAAATAATATGTTTCACAATAGCTGGCAAATCATTCCTTTAAGGGCATTTAGAAATCCAGATACAAGTGTTAATCCTTAACCCAGATTCCGATGCCAACCTTATTTCACAAAATACCACTGGGGCTTCTTAATATGCGCATGTCATGCAAGACATAAAACTCGTTTCATTATTTCTTCATGTATACAGTTCTGGCTTTTTTTCTTTTTCTTTTTAAACAACCATCCGAATTGATTAAACAACTGATAGGTACCAGGTAAGAGTACGATATCGTTCAATTTGCTATGACATGCAAAAAAAGGAAATAAAACTCTGTGCAATGCTATGTAATTTAAAGGAATTGAAAATAATAATAATAACTTGTAATAAAACATAAGAAGTAAACGATCTAACACATATGAAAAATGAGCGGTGTATTACATATGGTATGACTCAAGAGTTCACCACGTATCCTACCATGTTGTGTTGTTACACAACCTCTGTTCTCCAGATACCAAATGTTCAATGAAAATCTTAATATCATTCTCAAAGTAAACAAAAGATCCCCTTTTCACCATCAAAAATTTATCCCATCAATTGATCATGAGAAAACACTAAAGAAAATATATAGAAGTATCATTGAAGGAGAGAATTCTACCACATATATACTAAGTCACACATTGTTGACAACCAATTACTCTAAAGCTTAAGCTATTAGAGAGGATGCAACTTTAATATTAATATCCTTCTACATGCCCCCTCCCGTGTGGCCTTCTTTTGGTACAACACACATGTTTCAATTTTAAACCAAGGTGACTGTGAGGTTTGAACACAGGACCTACCTTAAACCCTCTCTAACAGCTTGAGCTTTTGGAGTAGATGGTGGTTAACACACATCATAAGCAAAAGAACATAAGCAATAACAAGCAACTAAACTGAGCACAACGAAATATAATTAAGAGCATTTACTCTTCAGTTATCACATCTCCAGACTTCATGCATCCAATATAAGCAGCCTCTTTTCCACGGCGGCTTTCAAGAAGTTCAATTAACCCATCTGACAGCCAAAACATAATATCATTAATAAGTTTCTAGAAGTTCTATGAAAAGAAAGAATGTTGTGATATTCTATAAAAACTAACAAAATAAAATATATTACCAAGCTCAATGTCTATGTTGTCATCAACTTTTACATAAAACTCAGCATCCCAAATTTGAACTGCTGAGCTAAAGAAGAATTTCGCTTTATTGGGCAACTCCTCTTGAGCTTCCTCATGACCATCCTAATAGACAAGTGATGACATGCTCAAGATCTATGCTTTGCATATTTTTTTGAATCCAAATATAAATCCACGTTAATACTTTTATTCTATATACTAATTTATTATGATTATTTAAATTTTATTATAATATTCTAACAATTGAAATGCACAAGGGATTTAAGCAATCATCATGATATCTAATTTCATAATATGTTCGGCTGTAATTCCAAAAGGTCTTTTAAGGCTAACAAAGCACTAAAGATATCATTATACCATTCAAATAATTGGATACGGCCATGCACTTAAGGTAGAAGATCGATGTGGTTTAATTATCATCCAAACTTCAACAACTTACAAGAATTAAGAAATCCTTTGTCGTCCGGTTTTCCTCATCAATACTGCGGTCCAAGCTATCACCTCGATTGGGACTGCCAATGTCAACACAACTGAGTTATGGTAAAAGCTTGTCTAGCTAGTAACAGCCACAACTACAATAACGCTGGAAAAGCTAAGAGATGCAAAACCAAGGATGATGCACAATTTAAGAACACAGTTTTGAGTGTGTGGAAAACCTCCGACCAATTACAAAACGTATGGCCACTCCTCTTTCTTCAAGTTTTCTCAAAGCGTCACCTGGAAAAGCCATTGAAATGCACATGTATCATTAGTAAATTTAAGGCTTAACTCCTGATAATTATCATTCACAACATTCAAAAGAAAACCATACAAGCTAAGTCAATACCCAAAGCGCTGAGATTTTATTTTAAATACTTTATTAAGCAGAAATTAAAAGCCAGTGTTATAATAGAAGAAAAAGAATACGCATATTCAAGTGCATGAAGAATATAAACGAAATAATATTCGAAATGAAACATAAGGACCTAAATAAAAAATAATCTTCGAAGGATATTAATTAGAAAAGGTATAACATGGCATTCGAAGAGATCAAAGGGCATCCTAGACCCTTTATGAACTAGGGCTGAACTACAGGAGAAAACCTGAGACTAAAGGATCAAAAAGAAAAAGGTAAAAAAACAAAGGAAATGGGTTAAAATTGTGAGGCAATAATTTTCAAGTTATAGCCTTATAGGGTCAGATTTTGGTAAAATAAAGGGGCTGTGAGTAGTACAATAGTAAAAGAAATTCAGCAAAACAAGAAAAACAGAAAAGAGGAAGCACCAAAGAAAGAAAGAGAAAGAACAACTCCATGATGGTTGATTGAGATCAATGCTAAAATGAATAATACTTCCATGCTCATTATTTAAAAAGAGAACCATTCTTTAACTTATAATCTCTATTTACAGCAAGCTAGCAAACCCTAGAACACGCATAAACATTCTAATTTCTAAAAATAACCAACTATGACTCAATGCGAGCATCGTAATACAACGCAACTCCCAACACAGTCCCTAGTGGAATCCTTTGAATTAACGAAATTCGAATATCAATTAAAAGCTTCTGAATAGAAAGGTATGCAAATAAAAATTCAAATGGAACTTTCTGAACTCATGAAAAATGGCTCCACTAATCCTACGCAACAATATACTAAATGCCATGACCAAACACACTCAATCCTAGAGACAAACCATCCTAATATATAATATAACTATGATGGCATAATACTAATGATAAGTGTAGTAACTTGATATTTGCTTTCCCCTCATGCATAATTCTAACAGGTAGGGCAAAGTTCAGCCCCAAACTTGAAGTAAACAATGAGCTACATGGAGCTCATCCAATCTCAGTGTGTGTGTGTGTGTGTGTATATATATATATATATTGGAAGGTTAAGCAAACTCACACACCCGTCGAATAATTTAGAACTAGAGGCTTCTGGTATATGAACCTGCAAATCATACCACCAAATTTTATCTTCAAAGGCATAACTTGTTCAATTTGCAGAATTCCGCTTAGTTTCGTAGTTTAACAAGTTCAAGTGCTGCAGAAATCAATGAAACAACCTAGTTGCTATTATTCTCCAAACCATGAACTTCAAATTTTCTATTAAACAATGGATCAAGTAAAAGTACCAGACCTCCTACAAAGACCTACAATTAATTCCCAACCATCCTAATCACAACCTTGTACATCTCCTCCACTTGAGAAAATTACATTTTATTCATTGGATAACAGGATAGGCCAAAAACTTGGAGGTGATATGCTTATTCTCCTTGTACTAATGTTAAACAAGTTTCTCATCTGTATGTTGTGATAGCAATTGCTTGGTTGGAGATGACTTCCCTATTCAGAAGTCTAAATTTAGGAGTTCAGTCAGATGGTTAACAAGAGACTTTTTGGTCCAAAGGTAGTGACTTGAGTCTTTTTTACATTTATTTTAAATTACGATGTTGATGGCCAATTTTATTTTTTCTCATATTTTAGGCTAAGGGTATTTTGATAAACTCAATATTTGCTGAACAATGACTTTAGCTACCCATCAGTAATTAAAACAGCTCTTTGCTGAGTTGAGTCAATTGACAGTATCATCTTCACCCCAAATTAAGCTCAATTGTCTATTCAAATAAAATAAAATAAAAGGGGGAGAGAAAGATGAGGAATCAAATCAACAATTTCTCTGCACCTCCTTTGCATTTTTACCAAGGTTACTCTGGTTTTCTTTGGCATTTTATTTTCACTTATCAAAAAAAAAAAAATTACCATGGTTAAGCTCATTCATGCTCACTACCATAAACGAATACAATATTAACAAACTATGAGAATCGAGAAGTATCAATGACGAAATTGCTTACCAAGATCACATTTAGCCAGAAATATTTGAAGAAGACCAACCGCAACAAGTATTTATGGCTGGTCTGAACAAATTGCACCACAGATCGAGATTCTAGCAAAAATTCTGTACTATGGGCAAACCTAGTGCATGAAGCTCCTGCCATTGCGGAGTCTGTGAAGGTTCAGATGTACGCAACCTTACCTCCACATGCAAAGAGGCAAATTTTGTACTATGGATCTTCAGAATTGTATTACTACATTTATCGGGTATCCACCACCACCACTTATTTCATTTTTTTTTCCCCATGGCAAGAAACTCAGACACCCGTTTGTCCCTATGGGGACTTGACCCTCACCTCACTTTGGAAGATTGAAGAGATACCACTAGGCCACGGCCCTAGGTATTTCCAAATTGGCTATTCTAAATTGGAATCCCTGTTTTGACATCTACTCTTTTTTTGGCAATCAGCTGTGTTTGAATTCGGACAGACCAACCCAGAAAAATTTTTTAGTGGGGGAGACCTTGAATAATAATAAGATTAAAAAATTGTGAACCAAGATAATAAATACGAAATCATAGTCACCAGACTACAAGACCTTACATCCAGGTCCAGGGGAAAGGGTGACAGCATTGATCACAATTATGATGTTGTGGTTTGATAAGAATTTCACTAAGTGATTCTCAATTTGGGACTTAGAAAATCATTAGACATAAAAAAAGGGATGACATCAAAGTGTTCTAAATTCAGAATCAGTTCACACTACAGGAATGCACAAGCAGTCAAGCACTATGCTATCACACACATAACTCTAATTATCACACTAGATCATCAAATCAACAAAAGGAATATCACTTACAAGGGAGAGAAATTTTTAAAATATCAAAATGAATCTTGGAACAAAAGTACTTATGGTTCTCTATATTCAGATTACCAAATTGGATAATCACCAAGGCCTTTCAGCAATTTGATATACCCCCCTAAACAAGACGTTTCTATGAAATAATTCAATGTATTGCAGCACAATCTGCAATCTTAGTACTGATTTGAGGGATTATTTTTTAAATTCAATATAGTGCAGTCAGGCTTTAACTGACCTTTTGACATATACGATGCTCTAAACTGATTTCGCTTCAGTCGATTCCCAAATCCAGTATAAATTCCAATAACAGCAAGAAGCCTTTTTCCAGAAGAAGACCCACTTTGCTGCGACTTATTATTGAGGTAACCCTTACTCTTTGCCATCGTTAGTTCCATCTCAGCTTCCACAATCCTCCTTTCCAAATCCCTGAAACATCACCACCCTTAACACAAATGCACAAATCATCTCAAATTGTGGAAACTGACACTAAACAAGAGGATGATAAAATATGTACTGGCATCCCATGACCATTAG
Organism: Cornus kousa; assembly: GCA_025631255.1. Taxonomy (NCBI): domain Eukaryota; kingdom Viridiplantae; phylum Streptophyta; class Magnoliopsida; order Cornales; family Cornaceae; genus Cornus; species Cornus kousa. The sequence continues at coordinate 2,044,064 of JAOTQH010000057.1, read as the reverse complement.
CTTATCTTCAATCGTAAGAACTTTTGGTCTCTGCAAAGGAAAAAATAAAACAAATAAATAAGAAATCAATAAAATGAAATAAATGGAAAAGGAAAGAAATAAAAGAAAATGAGATTAAGTCCAAAAAGTCAAAAGTGGACATTGTCTAAGTGAAAATTTTAAAATTTTGGCTTTTGCTGGAAATGAAATTTTCATGTGACTTTCAGTTTTAGAAAATGTGTGGTTTTTTTTTTCTAAACTAAAGAAATGAAAAGACATGGAAAAATCTCTGAAAAAATTCTTAGAAACGGCTTTTTGAAGAGCGAAAAAATTCATTGCAAAATGAAATGACACCAAAAATAACCATTTAAAGAGGGAAATTAGAGTCCCAAGAAGGAACCGGCCACATAATTTTTAGGCAAGTTTCCAAAACAAAAGAAAACAGGTATCAGTCTTTTGATACATGGTATATACATTCATTTTATCAGCAAACACACTGAATCTATTCAAGAAATCAACGAAAGACCTGGCTCAAGTTCTTCTCAAGAAGATTCGCCAGTATTGTTCTGTTCTCTGCATCTTGCCACAACCTAATCATCCAATATAAACAAACAATTAGATAAATTTCTCCAGAAAAATAAATAAATAAAGCATCATTTTTCCAGCATAAAATTTTTAAAACCAAAATAACTTTTTATGTAAATTTTTATATGAAAAAATAAATAAATAAAATAATTTCCCTTCTTATTAATCAATGCTTGGAAACAAATGTTACCAATTATTGGAAAATGAAGTACAAACAGTTGCAAAACTATATAAGCATGTATGCAAATATTTATATATGTGTAGGTGATAAGCATGACACATTTATATGAGCATATATACACATATTTTAAAATCAATGTATCTCTAAATCTGTCAATATACGTATATAGGTGCAGATGATAGGCACTATGATTCATGTATATGTATATATATTTATATAGACACACTTCAATTGTTCGAGAGGTACTTTTCGATTGAGTTTTGAGTGTAAATTCAGACACATGAAAATGCTGTTATATGTGAAACAAATGAAAATTCACACACTCACGCACCAGATCACCAATCCAATAAAGATCACTCTAATTTATATATACACACAAATATATACACAGAGAGAGAATTACCGGCCGGCGATGTAGAGGCAAGCGAGACAAGAGAAGAAGGCCATGAGTAGGGAGGGTTTGGATGTTTGGGAAGACTTGGATCTCCCTCGCCTGTCCGGTTTCGACGACGTCGTTGGTAAGCCCTCCATTTCTTGCTGAAAAGAGGATTAAGAAATCAAATCTGAGAGAATGCGAGCATGAAGAAGAAGAAAAAGGTAGATTTTAAAGATAGATCGCTGGATTTTGTGAATCTGATTATCGAAGTAACAGTCCAAAACCTCGAATCGAATTGAATTGAGTTTAGAGAGAAAGAGTTTATTACTTCCCTTATATTGAAACAAAATGAAAGAGAGTTTATAACTTATCCTGCCAAACATGTGACTGGAGAGACTGAGACAGAGTGTTTTATTTTTATTTTTATTTTTATTTTTTTAAGAGAGAAATATTAAATACTCCATTTAATTAAAATATTTTTGGCTAAAGAGAGAAATATTTAACTACTCTATTTAATTAACGATTTTGGCTTTATGAGCCAGCCCATCTATTTTATGATTCGTTTTTTTCTAGAAAAGATATAAAATTTGATTTAACTTTTGAAACAAAATATTTGTAATTTTTAAAATATATTTATAAAGAACGTTACAGACCTTGATAGGTATATATACACACATATTTAGCCATATTATCCTAAAATTTTATAATTTTTTGTTAATTTTATTGCACTTCCAAAACAATATTGACATTTGAAATAATGACCATGTTTGCTTTATTGAATATATTAGTAATATTATTGACAAATGCATGACAAATTTTTAATTTAATATTGATTTTGTTAGGAAAAAGTGTCGGTTTTCATTTAAATATTTGAAATTTGATCAAGAACAATAGTTCTATACAACAAACTTGTAGGTTGAATATGATTTTAGTCATTAGAAATCAAATCACAAGATGCAGCGTAGATGGCATGAGAAACGGATTTGCTTATTTGTAGCAGAAAAAAAATATAGTTAGATTGTGTGAATTTAGGTCACAAGTATCATGGTCTTTTTCTCTTGAGGTTTTTCCTTTCAACATAATTAAAATAATAATAATAATAACAATAATTAAAAAATAAAATAAAATCATTTTTTATGTGTAATGTGTATTGATGTTTTATGCTGCACCATGCTTATTATTACATGCCTTTTTATTATTAGACTAATCAACCTAGCTTTTCATCCCCTTTGGCTCTGTAATCGAGCCTTGCAATATGTAGAGCCAAGGGCTCAATTATAAAAAGTTATACCTAATAACATATTTTAAAAAGGTTATTACAAAATACACACCAAAGAAAAAGAAAATAAAGTACAAACCTCACAAAAAAACAAAACTATAAAGCGCCCTGAAAAGGGTTGACATAAAAAGTCGTGCTGCAGGGCAATCTTCACCTTCGCCCTTCCAATTGCGCACTAGAGAGGATCCTTCTCCCCATAGGTTAAGATGCAAAAATATATATAGATATATATAGAAATATATATAGAGAGAGAGAGAATAAAAGGAATTAACAGACCATTATTGAGAAATGCTTGTGTAACACTACAATAAAACTACTAGTCTTAGTTATAAAGGAAGGGGAATTTCAATAATTTGATAGTAATACAAAGAAACATTCTTTTTTTTTCCTCCTGAATCATCATCCAAAAAAGCATTCTCAACATAAAAAAACCAAACTGCCAACCAACAAGAGACCCATAGTTCAAGAGCATATATCTGATAACCCAGTTAAGAACCATTGTGGTAATTAATACCCTCTAACCACATCTCTTCACAATTTTGCAGCTCAGAATCATGTAAAGTAGATAAGAGTCTTCAAATAGTGTCTCAAATTAATCTCTAACTGCTCCTCAAATTAATCTCTAACTGCTCCTCGGGGCGGCTCCGGGTAAAAAGCTTGAAAGAGATGGAACCCCTTGGTTCCTCATCTCTTCTTGTGCTCGCCTCATTTCTTCAGGGTCTGTCACCAACACAAATACAGATTGATACCATCAATTATAAAAGTAGAAACAACCAACAAAAATCATAAAATGAAACACGCTTTTTGTCCCTCGACCATAGACTGGGAATCTGAACACATATAAACAGGAAGTTACAGACCACATCATTTGCTAAATATTCCAATAAGCAGTTTGCCTCACAACTATTGCCACTCGGATTTGGACATTTCTTACCCTATTAATTTATTATTAATTTAATTTTCTGGATCTATTGTCATCTTTTCACCTCTCTAGGAATCTTTTGACAGGTTACGTTCAGGTTGTATTCAGTATGTTCCTCCAATTGCAAAATTGTGTCATTGTTACAGCCATGGTACCCCACTTGGAGAGATCAATAAATTAAAATAAAAACACCAAAGATGGTATCTCTTCTCCTTCCAAATGGAGGGTTCAGGGTTTGAATTCTAAATGGGAAAATGATAGCATGTGTGATTTACCTGCCCACAAAACAAAACGCACATAACAACAACAAACAAACAAAAAATCTAGTTTTAAGCTTAATAGTTGCCCAGTTGGAATTGGGGTCAACTTGTTATTGGTGTGTTCAAAGTTGTGGAAATATCACCATTTCTATTTTCCATAGGGAGCAGGAAGGAGATTTTGCCATCAAATGGAGATTTTAGCAAGCAGTTAAAATAGGCAGTGAGTTATGTACTGTTTTATATGGTAGCAAAAAAAAGTACAGACGAGAAACTGAATCTTCTCCTTGTCTTTCAAATTCAGTGGATGTCCCAGGAGAAACTGTTTACTGGATTATATGCAATAATACATTACATGCACAAAAATAATCATGTAACTTGGCAATTCGAAAATATCAAGACCCTAGCAGTTAAGGTCCTTGTATGAGACAAATGAATGACAAAAACTGACTATGGTTAAAGCATAACTTAGCTTTGTTGAATCTCATTTGGGGATTAGGCTTGCCATTTGAAAAGCAAGCCAGTCTGAGTAAATTCACAGCAAATTGAAGCATAGTTGAAAGTCGAAACAAAAAATTATTGAACCAAGTATAGAGTACTTACCCATGTTCTCCATAAGTTTGGGCATCACGAACATCACCAGCAGCATGAATCCTATCATCAGACCCATTGGGCTTTTCACTACAGACATTATGTTGAAAGGTTCCCTTATCTGCAACCAAAAAAAGGATAACAATAATCATTTGTTTAAACAAATAATAATCCTTTCCCGAAAAAAAATAAAAAATAAAATAATAATAATAATAATAATAATAATGGGAGTGACATCTAAACCAACCTCGTAATATTGTTCCTCTCTCAAAGGCTCCAAGACCAGCTCAGTCAGAGCCCTCCTATTTTCTGTCAGTGCTGCTTGAACTTTACCGGGGTTTCTGGCACTGACATCAACGCGAACCTGGTCATATAAAAAAAAAAAGAAAAAAGAATTGAACCATGTGAAATCTGGATTATGTTCCACTATGATCAAGTATTAGCAGGGAATGTGGATAGCATAATCTCACCGGAGAAAAGAAATAATCAATTGCAGCCACTTCAATCAGATGAGTCCCTGCTGGCACATTATGGCTTTGAGCATAGAGGTTAAGGAACTAGCCTGAGTCTACAGAATGTTTCAATAGCATTCTTCCATATACACACACATACATACACGTATATCTATATTTGAGCTCCTAGCTAAAAGCCTTTGCTTGATTACGCAGCCCTATGGTCTAAAATCAATCAGTTTGAATTAATAAAACGAATGGTAATCAGATGAAAACAACCAGACTGGCCTATCAAAATAAAACAGAAAAAGTGTCCACTTTCAGGGTTATTTTCTTCAAATTTGCACACCAAAAATGTGACAAGCTTTCATGCAGAGAAAATCATTTCACCATAAAGAATTGCAGGTTAATGAATCCTCTGAAGTATTTTGTACAAACCTACTATTTTAACATATATAGGAAAAGACCAAGGGTTGTAGTCCAGTGATACTTCTTCACCTTCCAAAATAGAAGGCCAAGGGTTTTCTCCCCCACCCCCCTGGCCAAAAAAAAAAACAGAGAGAGAGAGAGAGAGAGAGATCTAACG
>JAOTQH010000057.1:2010540-2022194 GCA_025631255.1 Cornus kousa | reverse complement strand
TTTGCAAATCCGAAAATTGGCCATTGTTTGCCAAAGACTCTATTCACCCCCCCTCTAGAGTCTATACTTGGGCAACAAGTAGTAATATCATAAATTATTGATCTCATAAGAAATGTCAAAACAAGGTTTTACATAGAAGTAACGGCTCCGTCACACTCATGCTCCTCATCCGAAATACTTTTATCCACTGTATATAACAAATTATGCTTGTCTTCTTTAACCGTATCTCTTAAAGAGTAACGTTTCTGATTTGCAGTATCGCATTTCAAATATACATTACAATGTATCGAGTGGTGAACGTTATCCTATACCTGATAAATCGGCTCCTGTGTACTTAACTGTTGGAGATGGAGGAAATCAGGAAGGCCTTGCTGGAAGGTAAGACAACCTTACACTTTGAAGTATTCCTTAATGATTTCTATGCATGAAGAGGTGGGAATCACTCTAAAATTCTCAAGAGTTTCTCTTAATTTTCAGGGCACATCCATAATCCTTTGGTTGAAACACTTTGTGACTCTTGTTATTGATCTATAGGTTTTATGACCCTCAACCAGAGTATTCTGCATTTCGTGAAGCCAGTTATGGTCATTCTACATTGGAGATCATGAACAGAACCCATGCATTCTACCACTGGAACCGCAATAATGATGGGAGAAAAGTAGCAACTGATGCTGTGGTATTTCGCAATCAATACTGGTATAACTATTTTCTCTCATACTTTTTCTTCTAGGTAACCTGAAATATGAATGTTTAATGGACAAAGGGGGAAACAATATATTATGTAAATCCTAGAGAGATGCTAGTCATATATCTATGAAAATACAAAATATCGTCTTCACCTGGAGATTTGGAGCCGATTTGTTCAACCCAAGTGTTTAATACTCCCCCTTAAGTTGGAGTAATAAAATTTAAACTGGAGCGCCCAACTTGTAAAGAGTCTTGAAATCAACCATTGTCACAATGCACCCCGTCTAATATTTGATGAATTGTTGTTTGCAAGAAAAACAAAAATGATCCACACACAATAATAAAACATGGTTGAAAAACCACAAATATGCTATAAGAAATACATAAAATATGGTTTTGTGACAAAAATGACGTGCGGATCTGCAAACCCACTGATACCATGTAAATTAAATTAAGAAGTATAAAGCATGTGGAAGGAAGAAAAAATGTATATCTATACATGTGATGAAGCCAACTAACCTACATCTATAGCACAGTGCCGACAAATGGCCATATCTCTTATCGACTTCTTTCATATCATATCATTTTGAGATACTTGGGTACACATAGGGCATAATTGCTGACAAATACGTTAAAGAGTTCTAGAGCTTTGCAAATCAAATATCTGCCGAGATACAAGATATTGCAATCTCAAAAATCTTTTCCACACTTAGACGGGGGTTGATTTGACCAACCCATATCTTCCACAAGTTATTGTTTGTATGTCATACATGCTACTTAGAATATAATTAGTGATTATTTTTCATTAGATAATAATATTTTACTTATGGTGAATTTATGACAATAGTGTATATTTCAGCTCGTGAATGTATCAATTAAGTTGTAAACTATCCTGATAGGATTATTGAACTTCTTTAACATGCATGGACATGGACAATGGACACTGGACACAGACACATAATACGAACATGTTAACACAGCAAATCTTAAAAAGCAAGACACAAACACTTTAAGCACACAACAATAGAATATATAGTTTTATATACAAATTATTTACATATGATTATATTATTTCATACTCTATGACTAATGTAAATTTGTAACTTATAAAATATATAATTGTGCCATCCTTGTCTTATAGAGAAGATATAATTCGTAGAATTTTATGACTCCTCTCATATTCTCATGTCAACCTTATAATCTTTCTATATATTTAGCTTTTTATATATGGTTAAATTTATATGAACCTTTAATTTGATTTTCTTACTGTTGCACTTTTTTCCATACTTACAGAACACATATAATTAAACTTATGCACTCATCCAATATGCGTTAACATTTTTTCGAGAATGTCTGTCTCTGTTATGTATCTGACTCCGACATGGCCAAATCAAAAGATTTATACTTGACCCATAAATTTGTCAAGTCTGTGGCATGTAAAGTTTGCTTGCATGAAGAGGGTAAAACATGGCACAAAATTACATAGAATGGCGTCAATAATGAAGTCCTTATTAAGGAACTCATGTTTCTTGTACAATTGAGCTCTACACAAGGAATGTATACTGTATGCCTATGCTTGAAATTTTTGATCCTTTAAAACAGAACAGATGGTCCCTGTACTGTCATGTTTTACTGTAATTTTTTTCAAATTTAATAGGCAACATCTAAACTCATTTCATCTTGCTTTTACTGGCACAACACATGGTCGATTTAATGGACACATACGGGAAGTGGATAGGTTTTTTTTTTTTTTTACTATTTTATATTTTAAATATATATATTTTTTATCTATCTAATAGGTGAAGATTTTAAAGTCGTTTTCCCGTTACTGATTTGTAAAACTATAATGGTCTGTCATCCAGGGCTAGCAATTTGCGAAGGAGAAGACTAAAAAAGATCATATGAGGCCGACCCCTGGTCTCACCGCAGCTTTCTGATAGCATTTTGTTGGCAGAAAATTATAGCTCGACAGGATTTCATTGGGGAGTATATAGAAGAATGTAATTGCAAAAATTGTCGGAGACATTTTCTTTATTCTTTAAACTCGTTCAATTTAATAAAAATCTGTGTGTGTATGCTGAGCTAGTGAATTGATATGTAGTTATCGCGCTAGAGATTGAATTTGTTTGTTCCTGATCTCAATTTTCACTGCATATTTAATACTTAAAAAATCTCAAAAACTTTTAAGAAATGAAAATGATTTTCAACCTCCATTTTCACTGCATTAATCATACTGATTTGGCGTGAGCTCACAAGAAATAAGGGAATTTTGTAAATTTTCAAAAAAAAAAAAAAAAAAAAGTAATAGGGGATTTTGCTTTTTATATGTGGCTTGCGGCTTGCTAATTTGTACGGAGATTCCGCCACACGCACAAGTATTGAGGAGGGCTGCATGGCATGAGGAGAGCGTAGGGTTCCGTATTTATGTTTTGTGGGGTGTTGTAGAGTGGCAGAGGATTTTAAAAGGTTAGATGTTACATATTTTACAAAAGTATAGAGTTTTGAAAAGTTAAATATTTAAAAATTTTATATAGTGTTCTAGAGGTAGATAGTCTATAAATAGATGAGGGTGTCATTGGTAAGTACCATACCCGTGGAGTGAGATTGAGCCACTAAGAGTTTTTTTAGCAATAGTTTTCTATCTTTCTTTTCATTTAAAAGAGAGAGAACGTTTTTGTTGTGGAGATGTACACCAAGCAAAGGAAGAACTAAGATTAATTATAAGATTAATTAAAGATTGTCGATGTGAATTAAGATGAGCGCAAACAAAAGCAAAAGAATGAAAAGTAAGATATTTAACGATTGTAGGGTTTGGCATGTGTGTTTTTCTGTTGTATAATATTTTAAATGTAATTGAGTATTTTGCATGTATTGTCCAATCAATAATCTTCTCAATATAATATAATATAATATAATATAATATAATGATATAGGCTTTCATATAAATTAAAGCAAAAATTTGTAATTATAATTGAAATTTTTTAAATAAAATTATTTTTTATTGTAATCAAATGAAATAGTCTATTTTAAAATATTTCATCTAAAATTTGTGGGCTGGTGAGCAGGAACACCCAGAAAATTGGGTGTGTGAGCCTTCTATCATCCAATAACAAAAATAACCAAGATAATGAATATTTTATAAATATGGAGTATAAAACTGCACCAATTTTTGTATTTGTAAGGACAACACGAGGGAACAAAATTCTATCATGTGTCATGTTCGTTCATGTGGAATGCATCTTTAAAAAAAATTGAACATAATGCACTGTTCCACTAGAGAGGATCCAAGTCCCAGCCATCAGAAACGCAACCAAAAAAATAAATAAATAAATTAGCTGTAGTGAATTATTTACACTCCTCCAGCAGCCTCAATTTTTTGTACCACAAAGTACAAACATTTTCCAAATGACTCTATTAATCAAATAAAGATGAATGAGCATCGGTTTGTGAGACAGCAGAGAGTTTGTGACATTGTTTCAACAAATTGGGGATGTTTTTGTTTCAACTGACAATAATGTTGTAGAAGGCGTAGGTTATGAATTTGTCCAATAGAGAGCACCTTCATATCTAAGACAATAGTGTGAAACCTGGTTTTCATATGACAATTTAGTGGCATAAAGTTACATGTTTTTTAGGACCAGAAATTATTGATTATAACAATGTGTCAAGTCATTAGTACAACCAATCAATACAAATGTTCGTTAAAGTTAAAAGTAAAATAATTGGATTCAACACGATTTACTATGACTTTTGAACCTAATTTCTGAAATGTTTTGAAAATATACAAAACAATCAACCCGTTCCCAAACATGTTACAACCCACTTTTTAGCTATAGTCCCGGACTTGCAACAAGAACACTAAAACAAAGCATATATCAAACAGGGCCTAAGCTGTTGTACGAGACCATTTACTTTAGAGGAATTTACAAGTCAACAACACATGTTACACACCCTATCATCCACTCCCCCCAAAAAAAAAAAAAAAAAAAAAAATTCTTTATAGAAATAAATCAATTTTCAATATTACTCTACCTTCTATGTTGATTTCAATAGAAATTTACCACTTCCAAAACAAAGAAATCTTACTGATTTAACCCTTATGGTCAATTGACGTTCAAAATTTTATAGCCAAAACATATTGGAAGTAGTTCTGCCTACTTTGTTTATTCAGTTTTAAACAAAGTGTATTAATGTTTTTATCGACAGAAATAAATGAGGTTGAACACCAAATCTTAATGTTTCCAAACAACACTATTTACAACAGCATATATGAACACTATTTACAACAGCATATATGAACACTATTTACAACAGCATATATGCACCACTGTGCCAGTTTCAACAATTTGAAATTTTTATGATTTCCCTCTAAATTTGCCCTCTAATTGTTGTTATAGACAAAAACAGCAAGACTTGAGCTCAGTTCAACAACTTTTTGTTCCTTGCATATGAAATTTTGTTCCATGTTGATGCTCCAATGAAATTTCTTCGGCCCTTCATCAAGAAAATATGCAGGAAGACTTGGATATAGAACCTGGAACATGGGAGATTTTCCGAGGATTTGTTTTTTTTTTTTTTTCAGTTAATCAGTAATCCCGTAATATCGGCTGTGGAGTCCACTTGAAATGCAAATGCAGCTTTCCTGATTCAGTACCATCTAGGGCAAATGTGTCTGTGAACTCCCCTTCTAATAAAACCCTGGTGAGTGTAATGATGCATTTTCCTATCATATCCTGTAATATTTAGTTGAAATTAGTTTAGCTGAATGATTTAGTAGTATCATAATAGTCTGTAAAGCTCAAAACACAGATTACAATAGACAATTTGCGAGATCAAGTGGAAAAAACGGCAGCCAGTTGACAGATAATCACTTAAAAATCAAGTGAAAACTCAATCATGATTGGTTACCGTCAGTCATAATAATGGCTTCCACTTTCTTCAGGAGTCCTATTCATGATTATGGATTTTTAACACCTGAATTCCAAGCGAACTTCAATGGCCATTCAAATCTCTTCGGTATTCAAATGCACATAGAATTTCGATTTTATAATCCCATTAATAAATCTTCTTTTAATGATCATCAGACAGTTGTACTACCCTTCAACCACTGTATAATTCAAGGTTGATCCTAAACTAATTAAGTTGAACACTTGATGCCTTTCTTAACGGGGAGGAAGGTTTTTTTATGTTTACTATTACTGGATCTTTATCATGTTTTTCCATTTCAACAGCCGTCAAATTTTATATAAGAAATTCGAAGAATAGTAAATATAAATGCCAATGCATTCACTTACCAACGTGTAAGGAATTCAATATTTGGTTTCCTACAATATGCACGATTTCTCATGACAAATTTAATTTTTTTTTTTTTTGTGGAGTGACTTCATGCTTTTGAATGTGACATTTTCACAATATTATATTGGAGGAAAGAATATATTCACAAGTCACAACTAGTACCAACTATAAATTTGCAAATCCTAAAACAGCTATATTGGATTACTATATGATATATTTCATTCTAAAAACTGAAGAACAGATCAAATATTATTTAACATACGATATCGCTAACTAAAGGTCAGATTACCAACCAAAAAAGGCAGAAATTGATGTGACTAGTAAGAGAAGTATACCTTCCCAAGAGTGTCATGATCCCAGACTTCCAAAATTAACATATCATGTAGCGCGTCCTCAACAACAAAATGAAATGTTTGATCCCAAACTGGATTTAAGCTGTGATTTGCAACCTGAGAATGAGGGAACGAACAGAAATCATAGTCCCAGTAATTTCAGTATAGAGTATCGCAATAGTTATCTATAATAATTAAGTATACTTGTTACAACCTTTAAGGTGATTGTATCCACTTAGAAGAGTTCGAAGGTCCTATAAGAAACATGTTTATAAGTAGGTGAATAATGTTCTTTTGGTCCAAAACTTAAAGCCTCCATTTGATTCTTGGAAATAAGTATGGAACGAAAAGCAAATGGCTTAACAAAGGATGTAATTTCCGTACCATAAATCATTCTTTCCAAGAACCAATTGGAGTGTTATCACAATTAGACAATCAGAATCTTACCCTAGTCCTATTTCTCTGTTTGGATTTCTTCATTGTAAGTACAACGTAGGGATCGGCCTTTCCCATCAGATCCACTGCTGGCAAGTCTTCGGCACACATTACTGTCAAAGAGAGGACCCCTCTCAAGATGGCATCCCTCCTCGTTTGTTTTTGAGATTTTAAAATATCATAATCTTTACTTTCAATCATTCCTGCGTTAAGGACCTTCTCCAATATAGTTAACGAGTAGTCAGGGTCGAAAGGATTTGTAAACCTACTCTTTGTGCCTAAAGGACAATATAAAAGCTCCAAGTGCACCTAGAAAATGCAACAAATGTAAATCAAGCATGAAATTACACTTCACATAATGAACTAAGAAATATAATATAACACAAACTTCAGAAGATAGGTATATGCAACAAAATTGTTGCGACCTCTCTCTCTCTTTCTCTCTCTCTGTGGCATGCATGCACACATGATATGGACACGGTATGACATGGACATGCTGCCATGTCAAATCCTAAAATGAGAGGATAAGAACATGGTTTGGACACGACAATATATAAATTAAAATTTTATTCATATGCATCTACTATACAAGACAATTACAGAACATTATTAACTTTATAATTTCTATACTAAGTATTGCATAATGTGAAGGATAAAAATATATATATGTTAAGATTTTTATTTTATATATGCTGCTATCTCCTATTATATTTACCATTACAATTATATTTTTATATAATATTTTAAAACGTAACATTGCATGCTTGTCTTGTGATGGTCATTATCTATAATACAATTTTTCTACAAAGAAAGAAAGATTGGACAGTCCGGAATGTCTTCATCCTATGAAGATTTTTTGTGCTACATGTTGGTTAAGTGAATGGAGAATAAAATTTATTTTTGAAATATGGAACCGTTCATGAGGTGTCAGATCATTTTCTAGGAGTGTCCATGAAGTGTCGGTATCCAACACCAACAAGGCACCTGCATGTAGAAGCACATGCTTCTTAGATAGTAATAAAATTTGAGGTAGTGTGTTACCCTATTTGTCTAAAGGACAATGAGTAGGATGCTTGTGTTTAACCTATTGTATTTGTAATCCATTTGTGAATTTTTGACTAACGAATTGAGATTCTCTCTTCTATTTCTGTTTTCTTCTCTTGGAAAAAAACAGACCCTCAAAATGAAAAAAATCCATCCAAATTCAGTGGCCAGAAACAGAATATGCTGTAGGGGATGATATATCCATTTTTGTTCTTCGGTGGAAGTCTCTCTGAAATGTGGAAAATCATTGTTACTATAAACCACTTCTGGTCTCATAATTCAATCATGTCATTGTGATTTCCCCCTTTCTACTACGGCTTACCACAAATTTACATACAATTTGCAAAAGACCTTATCCATTGCGCTTGGCTGAACGAGTCTTTTACAGTATTTATAGAGATAATTAGATCTGATCTTTATTAATACTTAAGATCCTATACAAAACTATGCAGTTAAATACTAATCGAATCCGAATACTGTAACCTATTTGAATGAGATTATAATAAAAGATAGAATTGGAATTCTCACCTGACCCCTGTATTTTCTATCCATATGGAACTCCGAACCCTTGACCAGTTTCAACCACATGTCCTTCACCTTACCAGGCTCAAGGTCTTTCAGCGGCACCTGAGCATAGCCGACGAGTTCAGAAGCTTGAACCCCTTCGTCATCAAAAACTCTTACTGTCAAGTGTTGAGAAGATGCATCTTCAACTATGAACTCAAAGTGCTCATTCCAGATTGGATTTAATTGGTTGTTCTAGACAAACAATGCAGAGTTCTGATCAATCCAAAAGAAAGAAAAAGGAAATTGATTGAGAAATAAGGTTGACTGGACTTACAATCGTTTTGCTTGTTTTCATTTTGTCACGCAATGGACGTATAAATAACACGGCATAAGGATCAGATTTTCCGATAATGTCTTTATTTAATAAGTCCTTGGCCTGTACTAGCTTCACCTCTAATGTTCCAACAGGCTTCAATTCTAGGTCACTAAAACACAACAAATTCACAAATAAGGCCAACTTGCATCACATACCAAAAAAAGGAACCTAGTTTCTTATAATTTGAATGTTTGAGTGTAACCATCAAAGTAACTTAAAAAGATAAAGTGGCTTTTTGTTTGTCGCTTCACATGAATTCATAGTACATACAGGGAATATTAGACCATTCTACGATCAGGCCTAAGGAACTCTAGTGTCAAGGTTGTCACATAAAAAAATAAAAATAATATGCATTGGTGTGCATATTAATATTACTTCAACTTAAACCAAATGAACTAGGAGAAAAAAAAAATTTAAACCAAATGATATAATGGTGCGACGGACCAAGGCATTGGAGTGCATATAGGGCCATTCCTGAAGTAAATATGCATAAAATTACTTCAACTTTAACCAAATGATTGTTTAAATATGTGTTTCAATCTATTTTTTCTCTTCCTATCTTAGTTTATTCATTCTGCTTGTTTTCGAATTTTTCAGGCCAAATACTGAGGAGTTGTTTCAATAACGAGTTGTTGCTTAGGTCAACAATGCTAAGACCAATACCAGAACTAAAGCCATGAACTCGAGTAGAGTGACAATTGACAGTATAAAAAGACACAACACTTAGCTTACCTATAATTCCCTGGTAATATGGGTATAATTCGCCGAACTGGCCATGTAATAGAATCTTCAATAGCATCTTGTATCATTTCCTATACAAAGGAGAATGAAAGTTTCATCGAACCAATTTACCATCATAACATGTGTCTATTTCGGGGAGGGGGAAGTGTCTAATGAACCAAAGAACCGGTACCAAATTCAGTATGAAAGAGTAAATCCAATCACTGTAACGTAACATGAATGTTTAGTTATATAACATCTTGAGCCCCTTCTTGCAAATATGATGCACCATTTTTAGGAGATATTTGGGAAAAAGAAAAGAAAAAGAAAAAGAAAAAGAAAAAGAGAGAGACAAAGTATAAATTTCTCCAACCTCTATAGCATCAGAAATTCCTGGAATTGTTGATATATCACTACCAACAACCTTGAGCTGAAAATCCAGATTTTTCTGCAGGCAAAAGCATATGGACACTTGTCAAGAGAAAAAAAAAAAAGAAGGTGGATTGGTAATTTTTTTTTTTAATTTATTACATTTGTGAAGAATTACCTATTCCCAAGTTATTAAATTTTCCTTAAAGGAAAAAACAGCAACAAATAATAATGACTGACCTTTTCTTTCAAGGAATAAGAAACAGCTCCAAAACAAGGAAACACATCAACTAGTGGCTTGAAGATTAAACTGAAAACCCCTGTGAATTGAATGTTTTTGACCTAGATAAACAAATATAATCAAAATATTATAAAAGATGTCTTGGAGTACAATCATCTACCCAATTATTTATATATCATGAAAGCCTATTTAACGGTCATCTACAAATCCTTCAAGAAGTAAAAGAGACTGAATATAACTTTTTAAAAAAAAAGGGAATTCCCAAAAATGGAGGAACTTAAAGAATCAATTTCAATCAGGGGAATTTGGTCTATCTCACTTATGAAAAATAAGAAGGTGCAAGCTGGATTACTCGTAAAACTTCTGAGTTGATGCACCGGAGACCTTAACTAAAATCCACCTTTAGCTGAAGGAGGTTGATTATGGGTAAAGTGAGGGTGTAAAGGAGGTTTACTTCTCTGTAGAGGTAATGCTACTATGAAATACATTAACGTCTAATTGGAGGAGTGCAACGTGAAAACGAAAAATGTCTAAAAACAGAACGAATAACACATAAACGAATAGGACCAGTTCCAGTAGTTGATGGCTCTGAACAAAGCCATTCCAACTTGATGTCCACTTCACAGAAGACCTTTCTTGTTTAGACAAATAATTAAAATGAACTCAAAGTAAAATCCCAGGCTTCCTTACATACAAGTAGATTATGAAAATGAGATCCAGTGTATGTTGTCTGGTTTAGTTGTATATATATTGATTGGCCAATTCAGATAAAAAGGCATAGGCCTCGAATTTTCCACAGCTGCTGAACATTTTATTCACAACAGAAAAATTGGAGCAGAAAAACAACATGTTCAATCACAAATGTCTTGTTAAGTTTCTATGACCAAAGTCCGAAATGAGTAACAATTTTGGCCTATACATCATTCAGAATATCTAGTTATACAATAAATCGAGGAACTCAGAATGCCTAAGAAATTTACAATTAAATATTTTTGTACTTATTTTAGCCACCGGAACTCGAGAGCATCAAATTATCTGTATGGCATATCCGCATTCGAATTAGGAGTTAGACTAACCAGTGACATAATACAGTATGCAATTCTGCTGTATATGCAGAAATTACCAATTTCGAGTCAAAAGAAAGTGTTCGAATAGTTGTATATCAATTTTACTATCAAGAATAAGCATGATTACTGTTGAGATCGGAAACAGGTTGAAGACTGACCTTTATAGGTAGTACCAAACCAACTTTGGTTTTAACATCAATTGTGATACTAGGGTTTCCATCCCACTGCAACTCTAACTCCATGGTGACCCCCCTAGTGTCGCCTTCGATAACAGAAACACCTAAAAGACATCAACAACTCATATGAGAACCAACCAATGCCTGACAAATGAGATCAATTTGTTTAAATTTACATGTACACACACACACACACACACACACACACATATAAACATCTATCAATGTTCAATCCGGTATGAACCTCTCGTTCTAGATGATTCTTACCATAGATTTCCCAAGGATATACCCAAAAAATGTTAATTGATATTTGAAAACATAGGAATATAATGCATAATGAATGGCCTTTAATTATTTTATTTAAAATGTAAAAATACCCTATTTACATATCATGAACACCACACC
>JAOTQH010000057.1:1966848-1980477 GCA_025631255.1 Cornus kousa | reverse complement strand
ACCATCTGAGACACCCCTGAGCATATCATTACCAACTAGTGTCTCTGAACATATATCAAGACCAAGCAATTTCAATATATAATCTGTTGAGACACTGTGCTTTCTGCTGCCAACAGATGATGCCTAAGCAATTAGATTTCAAAAACTATTTAGATAAAAGCCATCAAATATTACGTAGTAAAAAGTAGTAAAAAGTTGATAAGTATAGCAAAATATATAGCCATAAAAGATTGGCAAGCTACAAAAATTTTGTAATGAAAACCTTCATAAAAGCATCTATTTCAGGAATGGGACGTATATTCCTTTCCGTCTCCAAACGAGTAAGATCCTCCATATATCCTGCAATAAAAGAGAAATAGAAAATAAGTGTTCCACAGTCATGGAATTATGGGGCACATAATGTAATTGCATATCCACAATCTTTCATAAGTCATATAAAATGCATGTTGACCGAGTCAAACAAATAACAAAGTACTGAAAAAGAATTGAAAAAAAAAAGGGTTGAACTAACATCATGGCCTTCAAGTAGTAATACAAATAAAAGGTTAGAATGTCGAGACTTCACAAAAATCTCAATTGGCAGGATCAACACTAACTACTGGCCTTAGATAAATGCAAGAAAAGAAAAGGGAAAAACATTTAAGGATAACTCCAGGAATATAGAAGAAGGAAATAAATAGAAAAACAACAAAACCTTAAATCCTTTTGAAATGCCTTCAAATATAAAAATAAAAATAATAATATTACCAACCAAAAAAAAAAATGCAAAACAGAATCAGCAAAATGAGTATAGAATTTCAGTAACCCACAATCATTGTGATAAGCACTTGAGACAAAAATTCATGGTGGTTTTTCATGGATGAAATAGCTACAGGACTTGATAGCTCTACAACATATTAAATTGTAAAATGCATAAATACTTTTGTTCACCAAATGCAAGGAACAGTCATACGGCTCGGCTCTTCTTCAGCCTGCACCTGAGACTTACAATTTTTTTGATGAATAAAAAAATCTTCGTTATTATCATACAGCCACAGTGTACCAAGATCCTCGTTAAAAGTCCTGGAATTCTGGGTCATTGAATTTCATATTGCCATCTTCTAAGGGAGTTTCAGATTTTCTTCAAGAGGTATTTCCTTTAGGATACCTTATTATTAACCTAGGTACTCGCCTACCTTCTGTATTTCTTCTAGAAAGAATCGAGCACACTGAGTTGATTCTTCAAAAACATTTTATTCCTTTTCCGAATTCAAAGAAGCATTTAGAAATTCTAGATATGGAAGGTCTGCGGCGTCATTCTTTTCTCATTGATATGATAAATCAAAAACAGTCATCCTTTTCTCTTTCATATGATAAAATCAAGAGTCATCCATCAGCACTTTCAAAGAAAAACATCAGGGAAGACTAGAAGTACTGGTAACAGGGACCCTTGATCGTATAACAGGTACCCTTGATCGTCATTTGTGAATAGGTCAGAAAAATATTCAGAAGGGGTGCATTGTATTGCGTGTCCGTTGGTGGGTGGTTAGATCATGTTAAAGCAACTCAGTAAGCAAAAAACGTGAGTTAAATAGTTGAATGAGAGGCTCTAATTATGGGCTGCTTAGGATGACATTGGTGCAAATTTAATCCAAGCCCAGTAGCCCATTCCATGCATTGCGAAACACAAGAAGATCGATCAGTCACAGTTTAAACCCAAATAAAAGATCAGTACCAGCTCCACTAAATTCTATTGAGTTTGGGTTAGACGACCAGGGCATCAACACTTTCTAGGGCTCAATGTTTCCTCCTTCCAATTTTTCTTTTCTTTTGAGTTGGTGAATCCTAATCACAAAATTTAAACTAAAACAGTAATAAGATATGAGCAAAAATTTAACAATGAAAACAGAGCACATTGCAAAAAAATAACAAAATAAAAAATAAATAAAAATCTGATGATTTAGAGCAAAACATACCACCATAGCCTTCATTTGCACCTTGACATCTGGCCGCAAAATCCAAAGTTTCACGTACAGTTAACTCTGCAATGTGATTATCTGTTTGACTTATGTAAGCAGAAGTCCTTTGAACACAAAAATCATCAAGCTTGTGGCCATTGTAGGTAATACTCCCACTTTTCTGAAACCAAAACAGTGCGTTTGTGTAAGAGAAGCACCTTCTCACATTGAATGGAAATTTGAATGAAGGAGAAACATCATTTACTTTTGTTATTTGATTTTCTTTTTAATGCGGCAAAGAAACTTTGGAAATTGGGTTATAGTATTTTTAAGATTTAAAAAAAAAAAAAAAAAAACACCTAAAGATATTTTTAAATTTTGTAAATAAAAAAATAAAATAAAAAAATCAGTGTAGACATCTTGCCCTAAACCCGTGATAAGGAATGGAATGCCTATTCTAATCATTCATTTGTTTTGGTGTGGAAGAATGAAATTGAATGACCATTCCATTGAAATGAAAATCCATTCCAGGAAATGAAAATTTATTCTATTACTAAACCTATGAAATGGCTATTCCATTCCATAGTAAGATTATTTTTGCAATATTTCTAATAAGCCCTTAATCACATCTAATAAAGCAAAAATCTTTTGCATGGACAAATAAATCTTTCACATTCTATTTTTAACGTTTCTTGAGTTCA
The DNA here is from genome assembly GCA_025631255.1 of Cornus kousa. NCBI lineage: Eukaryota > Viridiplantae > Streptophyta > Magnoliopsida > Cornales > Cornaceae > Cornus > Cornus kousa. The sequence goes on along the minus strand of JAOTQH010000057.1, from coordinate 1,977,839 downwards.
TTATTAGACGTGGTAAAGGTCTTTCACCTTCCCTCTCTTCTGAATATACCTAAGGCTGTCATTAACAAAAAGTTGCAGCACCTTCAACCAAATTGCAGATATTAATCTATTTATCTTCTGAGTATATCACAATTTTTTTTTTGGTATCTTTGTGTTGAAACATTTGTGTGATTTCTCCATCTTTCTCTCTTTGAACATTTATAGATGGAGCAATGATAACATAAAATAAAAATTAACAATCATCTAAAGTCAAAAATAATATTTTATTTTATTTTAAAGTTTTTCTTTATTTTTTTCAAAGGCAATATTTAACATCCCATAATTCTTCGTCAAAATATTACTTAGATTGATTTTATTAAAAAGTAATGTAAGCCAATGAAAAGGGTATTTTTGAGAAAAATCATTCAATTCTAGATTTAATTATAGTCAACCAAAAAATAGAATAATAATAATCATTCCATTCCATAACGATTCACTATGTCAGACCAAACAATGGAATGAATATTTCATTCTCATTCCCATTCCATTTCATTCCAAACTGCATTTTATTTCATTTCTGTACACCAAACGTAGCCTTAATGGGTTTGTGTCCGGCTATAATATATAAGTCACATCTATTCTTCAACTACACAATATAACTGTTTTTTTTTTCTTTTTTTTTTCTAGTTGGGACTCACACACACTGCCTCCACTGAAGTTTAAACTCCTGACCTCTCTTTAAGAGTAGGAGTTTGGTACCGCTAGGCCACAGGCCTGTTGGTCAATATAAGCGTGTCATTGTGCGTGTAACTTTAGGGGTGAAACTAATATATATATATATATATATATATATATATGATACACTCGGGAAAAAATAGAGAGAACTCTATTCTAGTTTCAATCCACCGAAGAACAAGAAGAGCTCTATTATATGAATCCTATTCACTATGTGGGCACTTCCTTAGAGAGGATTAGTTTGTGCAAGAACTGCGAAAGTTATTTTGGGACCCAACTTTAAAACTCAAATGTTGAGTGGCATAATTTTACTAACACATGTCCAATAATGCATCGAAAGACCAAATGACTGCCCAAAAATCACTCAACAAAAACATCATATTCTAGCAACTTGGGAAGGGTGCTGATTTCCCCTAGTCCTTTATTTCCATTGAGAGCCCATTTACTGACCAGATCAAGGTCAAGGATGCATCAATTAATTAGGCAAGGCCAACAAGATAATGTTTTTATGGACATATTGTACTGAGTAGGAGGACGAACCTTTAAGCCAGAATCAAGCTTCCCTGCTAGAGCAAGAAGCAATGTGGTTTTCCCAGAACCTGGAGGCCCCAAAAGCAGTGTCATCCTGGCAACACAAATATAATAACTTTAAATTGCTTGCATTCCAATGACATATTAAACATAACAATAGAAGCTAGAAGGTATTATTTTTGTTGGTGTAATCTCAATTCCTAATCCAACAATTGGACAAAATAGAAATATAGTTATTAGATTAATTGCAAATTTAATTGCTTCTTTTGGCAACTGATCTTTGACAATACATTACAGATTTTTACAGTTTCACACCTGTAGCATGAGTCCGTGATCACATCTCTAAATCAGTTATCACACCCTAGCTTTTATTTTTAGAGACTGTACTTAAGATCCCTATTAAAGACCAAATGTCATGATTATGTGATGGATTGTTACGGTTCTGCTTTCTTCATAAAGTAACTGTACTGTCTTGCTGTTTTCAAGATGACATTAAAACCACATGAAGGGACATGAAGGAAATTTGCCGGGCATGCAACAAATCATCAATGAAGCACGACAAAGAACAAATGAATATAGTACTCTCCAAATTTGGATAGTCCAAACATGAGATAGATCACCTCTCCATTTCTTTTTCCATCTCTCTGAATCAATTATATTTGGTAATAAATAAATTAACTCATCAACTCTAAAGAAACTTGTCATATATAAAAAATGTGATTTCAAGATTCCACGTGCTATTCACTACATAATGTCACTTAATGGAAAATAAACCAGCCAAAGATTACACATGCATGTAAAAAAGGATTTTAGCATTCCAAACTAATTTTATATGACCATGAAAGGACAAAACCTCTGTGCACAATGCAAGTGCAATGGTGAAAGTGACAATCTCAATAAAGAATAAATTAATCATAAACATGTGAGATGTCATGAACATGAGTAAAATTGAATGTAAAGACTAGTTTTATATATTGCAGCCCTATATTCATTTCCAAAAAAAGAGTTTCCGTTCACATAAAGGTAGTTCACCAGATGAAAACGACAATGCCCTTTACCATATAGTATACTGTAATTGGGTCCTCCAATTTAATTATGTCCATGTTTTGATATATATTTGCAAGCCGTTACGTTTCATTTAGTTGGTGTGTTTCGGGCAAAAAAGGAACTTAGGTAAGAGATTATTAACTAAGTTTTGTGCTTATTAGAGCATCTGATGTGACTAGCCTTGCGGCCCTTACCTAAGTTTAATCCTTATCAGAGTATCTGTCAAGTTGCCAATTAACTCTAATTTCCTGATTTATTGGTATTTTATACAGTAACTTTTAGTTTTGTGCTCAATTAAAGAGAACTGCATTTCTTTTAAAACTACTCTGAGCTATCCTTCTCGGCACTAGGTACCTGATGGTCATTCTTACTTTGGGAAGGACCCCAGAAGAGACAGATTAGTAAGCTAGAATGCATACTAAGAAGATTACAGTTTAAAATAGAAACCAATCCGTGTCAAGTATCTGTCAAGTTGCCAATGAACTCTTGTTTCCTGATTTATTGGTATTTTATAACTTTTAGTTTGTGCTCAATTAAAGATTACTTCTAAAATTACTCTTAAGCTATCCTTCTCAGCACTAGTTAACTGATGGTCATACTAACTTTGGGAATTAAGAGTCCATGAGAGACAAACTAGCATAGCATATTAAGAAGATTAAAGTTTAACACTAAAAAAAAAAACTAATTTGGACAGCCAATTTCAGTTACATTCGTTTATCCATATAAAAGGCTGGGCAGTGATATTTGTAGTATTATAAGGTAAAACTCAAACTTCACTTGATTTTTTATTTTTATATTTCAATAAAAATGACATAATGACTCCTCAAAAGTGGAGTGTAAATGACATAAAAATATTCTTAAAAAATATAAAGTGTGAGAATGCTTTTGAGGAACATTTATCATATTTGTTCGAAGCTATATTTTTCATATTCTTTACTAAAAAGACTAAATGGAGTGTGAGAGCACTCTTGTGAAGTGTGAAAATCATTTTTTTTTTTTTTAAATATGGACACTATCCTTTTCCAAGCTAGAAGAATGTATTTTGTGTAGATGACCTTCACTAATGAAACTTACCAAAACTATTTCACTGACCAGGACATGCATATTATGTTTATAAACTTCAGCAATGAGTAACAGAATACTTATCCAAAAATAATATAAAAGACTGCCAAATAGTGGTGATTGCAGAACAAAAAATAAAATGGTTGTTGTGATCGATTGACACACAACCATTCAAAGCCAATAATCTTTCTTTCGCCACCATGCATAAGCTGAATCTATAAGAAAGAAGAGAGAAGAGGTGTGTTACCTTCCTGGTTTCACAGAACCACTGAGGTTGTCCAAAATGGTTAAGGCATGCCTCCTTGGACGAAAAATCTTCAGTCCAGTTAAGACACGCTGCATCCAAGTACGAGAAATTAATAAAATTGAGTGATAACCAGCCTCAATTAGAACACTTACAAAAAGAGAGAGAAATAATTATATAAAAATTACTCTACCTCGAACTTGTCTCGAGTAAAATTAACCAAAGTCGGCAAAGCTCTGGAACCGACTTGCACATTGGCCGTGATAGTCAGATGCTCGAACCTCACTTCAACTTTCGGGACCTCTATTCCCACTCTTTTTTATGATGAAAAAGGTGAAGATCAATCAGCACATATATAAATGAAATTAGAAATCTAAATTCAAACTAAATGTCCACAAATGATCAATGGATCGAGATTAGAAATTCTTTAAATTATTCAAAAGCCAGAGAATTAAATGCATCAAGTACTTCACAAAGGTCTTCCTAAATCCAGTTTCAGAAGCAAGAATTTATACATCGATCTTCAGTACAATCGTTACTTCTTTTTACTAATAATAAATGAAGAACAAATTTCCAAGAAAAATAAATGAAGAACTAAAAACTAAATGCATAAAAATAGGAAAAGGAACTCCTGTTCATTAATGCGACTTTAGGAATTGAAGAAAATCAAGAAATGGATTTATGGATAGAAATTCACTAAAACTAGATCCCAAGTCTCTCTCACACACACATATATACACAAATGCGTATACCTGTCGAGTCGTTCTTTGATGGCGGAGAGGAGCTTGAAGTTATCTTGCTCGGACGTTGCCAATGCATTCCTGACGACGAGTTCACGATTGAATCGATCAAGTTTCCTGACGTCTATCGTCTCTGTCTTCTCTTCTCCGCTATCGGAATCCGACGCCGAACGTCTCAACAACGCAAAGTTCGTCCGTTTCTGCGACGGTAACCTCCCGAGCGCTGCCCAAAGTAGCTCATCTTCGTCCTCCGCCACTGACTCGGCGTTCGACGGTCGCGCAAACCCCTCACTTCCAGTTTCGATCTCAAACTCGAAGTATTCGCTTCCGTTCGAAGCCGCCATGATCTATACTCTCTCTCTCTCTCTTTCACACGCACACAATTTCGTGATCAAAATCACTTTCTATCTCTCTAAAACAAAATGCTTCTCTCTCCGAAACAAATTACTTTCTCTCTCTTGAAGCACATGACTATCTGCATATCCTGAGTTGAAGACGATTGGGGGAGCCTAGTGATCGCTTCACTCTCTCTCTCTCTCTAAAACGAATTAGATTCTCTCTCTCAAGAAGTATATGTCTATGTGCATATATATAGGGAGTTCAAGAGACGATTGGGGGAGCCGGTCATGGCTTCAAAACGGACTCTTCGAACCTCAGCGATTTTTGGCACACGAATGAAATGTGAAGGAAACGATCGACCTGGCCCCCGCGAATTTTGAAGACGTAAAAGGACAGAACTGTGGGATCGTGATCGTTAGGTTCGTTAGAACTATTTATACCAATTTTTACAGCAGTAATTCGCACCATTTATACCAATTTTTACAGCAGTAATTTGCCCTGTTCTTACGGTCCACTTAACTGACTCTGGCTATTCTTTCCACACGTGTAATAGAAACAATTTTACCCTGGCAACGAAACCACTATTTTTCTTTTCCTTTTTTTGTTTTTTTGTTTTTTGGCTCTTCAATTACGCACGCAAACTCATTCCAAAAGTGTCTAATAAGCCAACTTGGCGCTCTATAATTTGAATTCCACATCTATGAAGCATGGGCAAATGCTTTGTACCAAATTAATTACATGAATGATCTTATTTAAATCATATCTTAAAATGGATAATGAGATAGAATTCTCTAAATCAAATAAATTCTAAAAATAACCAAGGTGCATGAACTCTGTTAACTGTCCTCATCAATAACAACAGTAATGAGATTCATGTCCTTTCTCACAATGATACTTCTAAATTTTTTCAACATTCTACCAGCATTTAAAAATAAAATAAAATAAATTTTAGAAACAAAATTGCCTAGAAATCACTTTTTTTTTTCCTTTCCTTTTGGATTTGTCTAACTTCTTATCACCGTTTTTTTAAAATAAAAAATAGAAACCATTAATTTTCTTCCTTATTTGAAAATGAAGGGTGACTCCACACTGCTCTTTTCTTCAATACCGCAGTCATCCCAAGAACATCTAGTAAAGCCAGCTTGGCATTCTAGAATTGAATGCAAGATCTATGAGACATTCTCAATTGTCAAATTTATTATGTGAATGGTCATATTTAAGCAATATTCCTATTTCACCCGACTTATTTATTGTGATTCGTAACCAATTAATGTTATATCATTCCTTTTATAGGGCACATTAAATACATAAAACGTCTAGAACTAAAATATCTTCTTATTTCCGATTTCTCCCTTTTCTTTCCCCAACCAATTACCATCTTTCCTCTTTCATTTAAGGCATGATTTATAAAAATAAAATGATTTTGAATTCGATGGTTGGATAGATTTGAAAGAATTGAGGTCACTGATGTCACTGCTAACATCAAACTTTTTTTTAAATAAAATAAAATAAAAACAGGCAATATTGTTAAGAACCCCTAATTTCAACAAGGAAGGGTAACCCCACCCCCAATTCTCTTCAATACCCGCGGTCATTCCAAAAGCATTCAAATTATTTGTACCAATATAATTACTTAAATGGTATTTATTATTATTTTTTGTATCTTTAATATTCCAACAGTATATCTTTAATCGAAACATGTGAATTATTTATTTATTTATTTATTTTAAAAACATGTGAACATACCAACAAGTTTTAGCTAGAATTCACCTGCAAAAATAAAAGTTGGACAGCAAACACCTACCCATTCCTTATTGAACACGCTCACTGCTTGTTAATTGAAATGAACGCTCCTAAAAAGCACGAGAAAGATCTACTTTTGATTGCTTTTTTCAGTTCTTTGTAATACGTGCGCAAGCTTAGGCCTTGAGTTGTTATTTCGGCATCACCATATATGGACTCTCCTTTTCTTCACGGTGATCACCGTGAAGCCTGTGAAGGTAGTAGTTTGAAAAAGACAAGTACAGCGCCAATATAAATTATTACATGTACACACATATATATGTGTTCATGTCTATATGTATGTGTATTCCAATACACAATAAATGATTTATCCACAAAAAAAAAAAAAAAAAAAAAACAATTGCTTTTTGTTAAATCATTTCATCCATAAAAGCAGCAATTATCAGCATAAAATTCTCTCTTCCAATTTTCAATTACTTCCTTCTGAAATAATAACATTTTTCATGGCTTTTATATGTGACAATTGCAGTTTTAGCTTGAAATCATCATGAGGACAATATAGAATGAAGCCGAACTGACTAACCCTATTTTGTCTTTCAACATTACATTGTTTTCCCATATAAACCTCTAAATTGTTTGAAACAGTTTATCGTACCATATAATTTCCTTACCTCACTGTTTCAAACTTTAACATCTCTATAACATTACATGGATGGCCCAAAACAGTTTCTGATACCCTTTAGTTATCTTATGTTCCCAATTCCTATCATTTCAGATCAAGAAATCTATCAAGTTCAACTTGGCATCTCCTGTAGATAATAGATCAATATAAAATATCACTTTAAACAATGCAAACTAGTTGAAATTGTGATCAATATACCAAATTGGAAATTAAAAGTTTTGTGCCACCTAAACAACAAACTATAATTCCAGACTTCTAGCTCAATTTGAATTGCAACATAATCAAAATCCGAATTTCAATTCCACCATCCAATTCCAATTTTGCCTTCCTAAGTTCAACTAAACATAATTTGAACCTCAAATTCCGATCAAAAGACAGTTTAAGTTCTGTTTGGAATCTATTGCTGAGTATAGATTCATATATTGTAACAACAGAACGATTTATTGAAAGTGTAATCAGTTTTCCAATTTCTCACTCGGTTTTTTTTTGTGAAACACAAACAACAGAACTATAGTTTGTAGCTCACTTTCAATTGCAACAGAATAAAAATTATAACTGCAATAGACTTCCAATCCAATTTCAATTTAGCATTGCGAATTCCATTGCACATCAATTCAACCCAGTATTTCAAACAATTCACATTAAAATTATTCAAACAATAAATAATAATAATAACAAATAAAAGTAAACAAACGGGTCAATCAAAGCCTTACTTCCGGCAGTATCATCAGCCATACAGAGCGCGGTGAGGCCATCGGTGCGCTTCACGTGAAAGATGTACCGATCTTGAGAGTAGGACACGTTGGTGTCATTGTTGCCCGCAATTTTCTCCAGAATCTGCCGAGCGATCGCGCTTGCGTTCGTCGTCGTCCCACTGAATTCCGCCAACACCACCGATCCCCTAGCCACCAGTGCATACAGAATCGCCATCCCTTCTCTCCCTCTCTCCTCTCTCAATACACTCTCTTCCTCTCTAAGACTGTTTCGAGTTTTTACCGACAAAAGATCGATGGGAATATGCAGATCACAGATAAATCTCTCGCTTTTATGCGTGTGTGTATTCTACTGATTGGATCGATGTCAATAGGTCCCAATTGAAATATTTGTGTGTATATATTACATATTTTTCTGTGTATATATATAAATGGTTTGGGAAAAGAGACGAGAGCTAGGGTTTTTGGCGGAAATTACTGTTGGAATTTGAAAGTTGGAGAGAGAGAATTTACGACGAAAAAGGAAGGAAGAAAAGATGGTTGGCGTTGGACGATTGCTTTTAGCTGTATGTTGGGGTCCCGGGGAAGATGGGAGTGTATATTGGCTGGCGGTACCGGTGGTGTGACCCACGTTTTAAGTCCACTGGTGCAACGCCGGGTGTACGGGTTAAATAATCCGGAGCCCAAACGTGTTGGGTGGATTTGGATAGGACCGATCATTGAATTCCAAACGATAACAATGTTTCAATTCACATCATAACTATTTTGGATGGGATCAAATTCAGATTCATTGACGTGTATATGATCGAGTGGAGAGTTATTAATATATAGAATAGAATAAATTTAATAATTGATAATTAATATATGAGTCGGTAGACCGAACATTAAGTTACTTTAACTGATTGATTTTTTATTAATTATTTATGTTAAATACAAGTGAATATAATTGACTAATTAAAAAAAATAAGTGTAGCAATTCATTCTAATTATTGGATACAATATTTATTTTCCTTAATAAATATATATATATGTATATATATATATAAATTTAAGATTGTGATATTAGGTTTCAAAATAGTATTATGGTATTATTGATTTGTTAATATAAGAAATGATCATTATCCAATATCATCATATTTGTTATTTAATCCATATCATCTAACCGGATTGAATTGGAATCGATTTGATTCTATCCATTGAGATGATTCTATCCATTGAGAGTTCTGCATGAAACTTGTAGAGTCCTCAACTTAAATTCGAGTTGAGCCATATTTGAATTATATGGCTCAATTCCATTGGAGCATGTATCTAAGTCAGGTTATTTCATCATGTCTTTCTTGTCTTCATTTTAGGACTCTGTTCAAAATATGTACACTACTACTACTATTTTTGTTTATTACATGTCATTTTACTTATTAGATTTAGCTTTTACAAAATTAATATTAATAATCTCACCCAGGGCCCTTTTTGGTCCTTCGCCGTTTCTTATTTTCTATTACAAGTCATCATCTTTTGAATGATACATTGATACGTACACAGATATCTAATATATGTGTCTAAACCGTTTATGAGTGATTGTATCTCTTTTGTTCAATATTTCTCTCATTTAACTTAACATTCTCATTTTCGCTACATGAGGGTTTTATTTATTTTTTATATATTTTTAAAGTCCAATATTTCGCTCCATATAACACAGTTGGTCTAATAACCGTTTTATAAAAAATTTCTTTTAGCCTATCTGTTGTCTTTCATAACATAAAATTCAACTAATTTGTTTAAATTTTGTCTAATTAACTCTAATCATACTAGTTATATTACTATTTATCTCTCCATTATTTTGTATTATTGATCCTAAATAATTAAAGTAGTCTTTTTGAGTTTTTTTTTTAATTATTATTTTGAAGTGTTATCAATATATTATCAATTTACGAACCTTAATTGAAGTTATACTCAATATACACAATTTTAGTTCGACGAATTCTCAATCCTTTCAATTCAATTTTTAGTTTTATTGCTAATTTCTCATCAGATATATTAAAGAACACAACTTCATTGATAAACATCATGCACTATGGAATCTCATTTTGAAATTATTTTGTTATTCTCATCCACTATTATTACAAATAAATATGAATTTAACACCAATTTTTTATGTAATTTTACATTTTTATCTTGAACACATCATCAATGATTGAAAAGGAAAATAAATCGTTCAGGCGACCTTTCGTATAAAGTCAAGGATAATAACGATGATTTATTATTTGTAATGGAGTTTGCTTTCTTTGAATGGCCCACCAAACTATAATTTTTGGTATTCTGTCATACATTTTTTCTAAATATGTTTGCAAGGTTTAGTTAAGCTAGGTTATTAATATTTAATAAAATGTTATTATTAAAAAATAAAAAATAAAAAAAGTCTGGTTCGAGTATGATTATGTTGCTCCATGCCTTTGGCCCAAGTCCAATCCGAGCCCAAAAAAAAAGGTACCTACTTAAACCCATTAAAAGGATTGGCTTGGGCTTGCTAGGTTGAAGTTGGATTGAACCACCCAATTGCACCTTTATTTTATTTAGTATTGGAACTTTAATGAATTTTACATCTAACTCAAATAATATGATTCGAGTTTAATTTTTTTCAAAAAATTAAGCTTAGTGTTGGGATTACTCGATTAGAACTTTTATTTTTTATTTTTTTAAAAATTTTTATTTTATTTTTTTATTAGTGTTGGGATTAATAGATTAGAAATTTTATTTCGAGGGCCAAATTAATATTATGTAATTAAAATTTTAATGATTCTCAATTAAATAAGTAGTTTTTTTATTTGCTTAGAGCACATTTCGGATTGCCTTTAGATTTGTTTGGTAATTATTGGAAGCGCTTTTAATGGTTACCAAATTTATTAGTTTAGTAGAGCGTTTGAATAAAGGTGGAATTTGAAATGTTCTGAGTAGAGGATGAATATTTTAAGTAACTTTTTTTCATTAGACAATTTTGTCTTTAGTGTTTATAAAGACAATTACACTCATTATTATTATTATCAAATATATCAAATATGGTAACATCATATTAATGGATATTATTGTAAAATTAGCAATATAAGTGTTTTAAAAAAATTGTTACCAAATAAATTAAAAAATAAGTTATTATAATGTGTGTCACCAAAAACCTAATATGC
>JAOTQH010000057.1:1952037-1966748 GCA_025631255.1 Cornus kousa | reverse complement strand
ACAAGGCAAATCCAAAAAAATTAGGACACGGCGAATAATATGTATATATATATATATGATGTAGTACTTTTAAAATGACTGAGTGTTACTATTTTTCATCAACCTCATAATGAAAAAAATACATAAATCATAACTCATCTACTGTAATAGTGTAATGACTGGCCCTTAAATATCTCTTTGTTTTGTCTTGTCTAAAATTACATATTAACTTTTCAAGTTTAAAATTATTATGTACTGACCACATAAGTGAGTAAAAGTTATTAAATAACTTCACATATTTATACTTTAACCCAATTTTCTTTCAAAAATTATCTTTTAGACCCCCCAACGCGTGTCCACGAAGTGTCCGAAAATAAAAAAAAAAAAAAAAATTCCAGACATGTTTTTTGGTGTGTCCGACATGTGTCGGACACAAATTGTTCGTCCATTTTGGAGTGTTTGTGCTTCCTAGCTTGAGCGTTTTCAATAAAATCTTATCAAAAAAAAAATGCTAGAGAACTTGGTAGATTGCTCGACTAATACTCACTCGTGTCAAAATTTTACTTATCAAAAAAAAAAATACTCACTCATGTCAAAATTTCAAATTGAGAACTGACAAGATGCCAGAAAATTTGCTTCCTTTACATATATGTTTCTTCATCAGCTCTATAAATTGTAAATTGTTGATATCATATTACTTTAAGCTATCACCATAGTAAAATGAAGCCCAGAAGTCAAAATAAGGGGAAAAACAAAAAAAGTTCACTGCTAAAGCACAGCTCAAACAGCGACTTATTACACTAAGGTGAGTAACAAATTGCTAAATTAGATGAAACAATTTCCATTACATTAATGTGTCAAAGTTATGGGAGAATTTTGATGTAAAGTCACTGTTTTAGCATACTGGCAAGGAATTCTGGCATGGCAGCTTGAGAGAGGGGTGGTTAAAAGTTGATTCTTATTGCTTGTAAAAAAAAAGGGGTACTTTTTTTAACCTGACTCAAATATAAAAACGATCTAGAAGAACTGAAAACACTGTTTTCTTGGACCAAGACAAGTTATTGACTGGAGTGGGGCCTAAAGCATTAGTTTTGGTTTTCAAAGAACATTTTCCATCACCAAGAATCTGCTACTGCTCAAGTCTTGCAAGCATCTTGACATTATAAGAGAAAAATGATCAATGGTGAGGTAAGGAGGATAAGAGTATGAATGCAAAGAATTTATAGCTCTTCGATAACTATATTGAACCAGAAATGTCTTCCCTTGTACATTTACTTTCTTGTTGCATAGGCTTATTACCCATCAGTAAACTACCAATGGTACATTACTTAATATGCATATATTGTTGGATCCAAAGTAACAATAGGCCACTAGAAGTATTTTGTAAATGTATAGTCTACACTTTAGCTATCCTGACTATATCTATATCAATTTCACTAGTGCTCTACAAAGATATTGACAAAATTAAATAAACAACAGAATATGTACTCCTAAACTAAAACACTGCTGATAAGAATACTGTTTCTTTTTATGATAAGTGTGCCTACAAGCTTACTTGTCAAGAAAAGAGATAAAGTCAAGCTATGAGCATGTTCAAACATAAAGGACTTTCTAGTGCTACAATTTTCACCGTATGTATTATGGGTCCATGGATTTAAGTAGTTGTGGGTTCATTCAACTGGATTCGTAGTTCAACCAAGTTTGAAGTTAATTTCTCAGCAAGGAGAAAATCTTTGCCTATGAAATTTTCTTTAAGTGTTAAAGATATGGGGTATAAAGAATAACACAGCACATACAAATAGATCTCCTTAAAATTTGTTTAGAAAGTAAAGTTTGATGGGCAAGAAAATCAAAAGAGAGTTGTTGAATTGACTGATACACCCTCATTAAGTGACAGCATACCATTTTATTCATCTCTCTAAATCTACCCTAGTCTCTTCTGAAGCCACATATGTCTTTATCACTTCCAGTTCTTAAGGCAATCTTCTGAATTTAATTCAGAAAAAGGAATTATTTATAGTTACATGCATCAGTATCTACAGATAGTGAACCATGGTATTTATTGGACCATCCCTTATATCATATGTGTAAAGATTTTCTCAGCGAGGACGAAATCTTTGCCTCTGGATTTACAGGTCAACCAATTTGGGTCTATAGAAGTAAGTTTTTGTTGGCTCGTCACATTTAGAGGATTGTGAAGGGTGAACTAGAGACAGAGCTAACTTTTAACATTATTTGCACAAATTAACTGCTTCCCAAGTAGGATTTGAACGTACGACCAGTCAGTTAACAGCCGACCGCTCTACCACTGAGATGCTAAGGAACAATGCCAAATCAGATGTCATAGAGTTCAATTGCAAGCAAGACCAATATAATCTTGAAGTGTAGACTTGAACCTGCATTTTACATTTGCGCACAAGGTCTTACCATTGCATCAAGTAGACCCGTTATCTTTGCACTTAAATGAAGCTAAAGTATATTATTATCTTATAAAGTAAAAATAGACATGCCTTTGCATTAATTCATTATTACAGGACTGTGGTTGCTTTAAAGATTTGGTGATAAATGAGTTAGTGCATGTGTTTGAAGATAGTTGCATGAAGAAATGGAGTGCCATTCTACTTTATTATGTTTCAACTGCATGTTTCTAGAGTGCAGGTTGGTCGAAGCTACCTCGGAATAGCAAGCATCTGCTGTTCTTTAATTCATTTGTAACTTCGAGTATTATATGAATTTTTTGTCATTATCATGATAGATTGTTTATCGAGTTTTCCAGTTTGGTTTCCCTTAAATTTCATTGTGGGGATCTTTGCAATATTTATTTGGAGACCTCATTCTAAGGGAAATTAAACAGAGGACCTTACTTGTGTCCTTGACTGAGTTCTCTTTTGCAAGATTGCTAGTGCTCTAGGTGGCTAATTACTGATTTTCATTCTGAATAATGTTATTTGAATGACCAAATAGCTGAACCTTTTTTTCTAAATTTTCTTAAAGTTATCATTCTCTCTATTGAGGTTTTGATTTAGTTTTTGTTGACTGTAGAATGGGCGGGACACTGTTTGGCCACATGATCCTCACACAGGATGGAGTTACTGTGTCACTATTCCAACCTGGGTTGTCCGACCCAAAACAAGAGATTCAGATCCTGTCGTGGTATTCAAATTGAATGACTCCTCAGTCCTTATCTATGTTAAGGGTTAGCTGTTGTTTTAGTACCATCATTTGGGATCTGACATAATTATGTAATGATTTCACTTGCAAGATATGGATGTGGGCATATATTTTTTTATGTTACTTATCATTTCTGAGTAGTTGGTTACTTATTTTTTGTTTTACTGAATCTAAACTAATATGGCTTCATTTCTAGAAATATAACAATATTAGATGAATATAACCATTTTTTACCATGTTACTGTAATGGCATTAAGTGCATCATGTTGCCTTGTCAAAAAAAAAATCATGTTGCCTTGTCCAATTTAACATGCTTATTAACAGTTGATAGCTATCTATTACCAGTTTATTCATTTCGGCGTTTTGAGTAAAAATAATACTTCTAATTCTGTTTATTTTGTACCAGTAGATGATGTATACATATCTTCTTCTGTTACTTCTTTTCCTGTTTTGCATACCGATGACAATATGTGGATATTATCTAGGAGCAGGAGACTTTGTCTTCTGTCCTATGCTAAGGGGATGCTTTAGTTGTTATTATCATTTATCTGAGAAATTTCATGCTTTGAATTTAGTAGGGTTGAGTCTTTGGTATACATTAGTGACAGGTTTCTTTTACAGTATATCAGACGTATAGGAAAGACAATTTACCATCCAAACCATGCATTAGTGCACACATGATCTTGGGCCCACCTGTATCTTGCATACTTTAGTTGCATGGAGATGAAGTCAGTATATCTAATTGCCATTTCTAGGCAAAATGTGGCTACCCTTTTAAGAATGTCCAAAATAGTCTGAATTGCTAGCTTTTAAGAATAACAAAAGTATTCTCAATTGATTAGTTTGCTTTCATTTTTACTTTTCATTCTGGAATTCATGGGATGCTGATAACTTAACGAGAATGTAAAGCTATACTTGGTGGAGTTGGCAACTTTTAGTTTCAACCCAACTCATTTATGTGCATTTATTTCTGGTTATACTACAGCAGTTGTAAGTATGTTCAATTTTAACACTATTAAGGGACAGTTTTACAGGGTTCAGGTTGGCATACAATCACCAGAAGGGATCACAACTACACGAGGACTTTTAAGAAGATTTAATGATTTCTTGAAATTATTTGCTGCTGTAAGGCTGATTCTCTTCGTACAAGTATTAATCATTTATTTTTTTGAATATAATTGGCAGTTGACAACCAATGTGGTAACTTTCTTTGTTCTCTGGACATTGTTTGAGTGAACAAGCTTGTTATTTATCTTGTTAAATGACAGATTGCTCCCAGGACATGCTCATACTGTTATCCTCTTTTGCAGCTTAAGAAAGCATTTCCCAGAAAGAATATCCCACCAGCTCCACCTAAAGGACTCTTGCGTATGAAAAGCAGGGAACTTTTGGAAGAGGTAGTCACTGTATTACTTATCCTGTATTAATTGACCTGTAGGATGGCATCTTGCTGCTACAGAACTTAGATATATATATATATATATATATATATATATAAAATTAATGATTCTGTTCCTTTATGTAGCACTATGTTACTTTTCTTGTGAAGGAGTCACAAAGTATTTATAGCGATAAAATTTCATTGAAACGCACACGCCACTTACTTAATTGGCTATGAATTTGCATCATGTTTCTGCACTCAACTCTGGAAAGCCTTATCTCAATTATTACGATTTGTTGCTAAATTACTTTACCATTTTGCCCTGTTCCCATGTTGTATTATACCAACAGTTTGACATATATCATCTCACAACCTTTACCTATATCTTTTCTTATCGTCACTTGGATCTGTAACAGTTCCAATGTGAACCATCTTACTTTTTCTACTAGCTCAGTTATTAGTCTTCTCTTCACATTTTTATCCACTTCTTCACTGTTGTATTTATTCCTAATCAGTCCCTTGTATGCCACTTATCTATCTCTACTTCCTTGCTTGGTTGCATCTACTCTCAACAGTCAAAACACCCCCCCCTCCCCCCCTCTCGATTTGGCTTGTTATGTAATTCTGTTACAAAATTCTCACTTAAATTTGATAGGTGCAAGTCAATTATAGAACACTAGAAATCGATCTATCTCACTTTACAATCTAATTTAATGAGCACCACTCCTTTATTCTTTCCCCTTCTTTTTGGTAAGTGAACATATAAAACTGTTGTTTTTAGACATCATCTGGTCATTAAATGTTAAAGGTTTGGCTAATGAATGTCGTAGCTAAACAATCTTAGCAACAGGGGTAGCCATGTCAAGGGTTTCAGCATTAGATCAAGAGACAATGCCTTGCTCCTAAGTCTTCCAAGGAAGGAGAGCCTCCAAGAAAACACAGGAGTCAATGATAGAATGTGGATTAGTGATATCTATAGCCTAGAATCTGATTAAGCCCGGAGCTAACAGTAACAAGAAGATGGTAGTAGCAATGCAGTGAGGTATCTTGCCACTGAAATGATCAATCCGTTAAGACGGCAGCGTAATGGATGGCGGACCAATAACTACCTGACTAATCATGTGAATAACAGTGATATACACAAGAGTACCAACCAATTGACGGTAGAGAGTAGCATCATGAAGTGGCTCATCACCATCAGAATGAAACTTCACATAAAGCTATCTGGAGTGAGAGTAGAACAAGCGTCTGTCATACTAGATTGAGAAATAAAATTAATGATATACTTCCGCTGATAAGGAGATAGCCACATGGATTTTAAGAAAACTCAACGCCCAAAAATAGACAGGACAGTCAAAATTCTTCATATAAAACCACGACTGTAAGTGCTTCTGAGTAGACTGAATGTGAGAAGGATAAATATTTACTGAAAAAAAGTGAGAAGGATAATATCCCATGATATTCGTTTTTATCAACATATATTATAACAGCACTATAGTATGTTAAAATTTTGAAGGGTGAAGAATCATTGCACAGGTTGTGTTCATTACGCTTGAAACTGTTGACAAAATTACTAAATTTCTTGAACTAGGCATGTGGATGTTGATTGTGATTGTAGATAGCCTAATGAAGACAACAAAGTGTTGAGAAGTACGAGGAGGACTGATGTGGTTGCATGCCCTCCTCACAAGGATCACCATGAAGAAAAGCATTTTTTACATCATCTTGATAAATTGGCTGGTGACAACTAACAAGTAGAAGCCACAGTAGTAATAAGATGAGGAGTAGTCATCTTGAAACAGCACAAGTCTAATCAATCCCATATTCTTGGGTAAAGCCATTAGCTGCTAGTCAAGCCTTGTAACGCTCAAAGGAACCATTTCCACTAGCCTTGATTTCATAGACCCATCTAATAGAAGTTTTGCATTTAAGAAAAAGAACAAGATCACAAATACTAATGTGCCAATCCTGCCAAGGAGAAATCTCAGAGAACTCACAGTAACTTCAAGACTTCTACCCTTTGAGCAACTCCAATGGGCTGCTATTTTCAAAATTTAGCATGTGGGTTTAAAATGGGCTCTCCAATGGCATGCCAAATGGGCTGCCAAAATATAATTTTGCCAAATGTTGTGCCAAATATAACACAACATATAGCTATTGCCAAATATGCTATTGCTCTCTTCCTTCTCTCCTCTCTCGCATGGGCTGCCAATTTGGTGTTGGGCTTGTGTATATATATATGTCAGTTGTGCTTGTATATATATATATATATATGTCAGTGTTGTGTGTATATATATATGTATATGTCTGTTGTGTGTGTATATATGTCTGTTGTGCTTGTGTGTATATATATATATATATATATATGTCAGTGTATATATATATATATATGTCAGTGTTTTTATTTATTTATTTACTTTTAATAAGGCAAATAAGCTAAATAAAATACAAACACTCACAAAAAAAAAAAAAAAAAAATGGTTGTTGAAAATTGTAGTTGGGAATGGTAGTCGAAAAATAATGGTTGTTATGTCAAAAAATAGCATTTTGGATGAAATGCACCATTGGAGCAGAATTGCTAAAATATAGCATTTTGACACTGTAGCTCCTCTCAAAATATAGATTTGGCATGCAAAAATGGCATTTTGCATTGGAGATGGTCTATAAGCATGAACAATTACAAGAAAAGACTATAGCTAGAATAATGAAATGTTTATAAGGTAGTGAAATCAAGCCTATGGTGTGAATGTTTCCCAGAAAGAGTGTTCTGATACCTTTTAGTTACTGTCAAGACAATGCAATTGTCTGTGTACCTGGGACTCCGATGGCGAGCCAGGACCTGACTAGGCGCATCTTGAGGCATATCCATGCTTGTCTTTGCTAACTGTTTACTACGGTGGTGCACTTGAGCAATCGGAGGCTGAGGAAGTAAAGATAGTTCACTTAAATGAGGTGATGGAGCTAAGTCAATCAAAAGAATCTTAATCGTAGGAAGAGGATCAATGCCACAAAAAATGAGACTATCAATACTGAAGGAAGGAGAGTAGGAGATGATTGTAGAGCATAAAAGGATGATGCTTAAAGAATGTAACATGAAGAGATATACAAAGGTCTTCTGGAATGGATCATAACACTGGTAATGATAAAGTTCAGGCCCTGTTTGATTATAACACTGTTAGTGATTATGATCAGATCCAGTATACTAAGAGCAGGTGTGAGAGTATGAAAACAGCAATTTCTGAAAAATTATGTGGTCCAAGTCATCTCAATAGCTGCTACATATATGCATTTGAAAATATTATCCTTTTTAAGTGTACACCTATAGACACGTGATATATTAACAAGTTTGCTTTAAAAGACTATGTTCTTGTACTTGTCCAAAAAAAAAGAGACTATATTCTTGCCTCTCCCAAACCCTACATAAGATTTTAATAAAAGAGTTCCCAGTGTTCCAAGAGAGGAGGGAGCACAGTTTCACTTATGAAAAAGTATGGAACTTATGATCTTATGTTTTGGAATCAGCATAGGTGATCCTTTTCTTCAAAGCACCTCGTATTTCTGTTCGCTCAAATCATGATCAAAGACGAGTGCAGCTGAACTGTAAAGAGGGAAAGCAACATGGTCACAGATCTTGAGCCACTGGACATTGAAGTAGCAAATGCTAATCGGTTTTCTGTCCCTCTTGCAAACTTGCACATGCAATACAAATTAACTTAAATGTGCCTCATCTCTAGCAAGTTGTCAATAGTCGAAATCATTCCCGAAAAGATTGTATATCCTGAAGATGCAATATTAATGTGGAGTTCTAGTATGCAAATTGCAGCTGAAGGAAACCATGATGCTCCTATCCTTGGAGTACCCTATAGAAGGCACCTTGCATTTTGCCTCCTTCAACTCCACCCACTTTATGTAGGGATGGCAACGGGCCGGTTTTGGGTGGGCGTACCCTCCCCCGCCGCCATAACCTTTTAGAAACCCCCGCCCTGTCCCTACCCCAAAACCGCCTAAACGGGGGGACCTTTCGACTTCATCCCCACCCTGTTTAACTTTTTACCCCCGCGGGCACCCGCCCCGCCCGTTTAGTTCCAGAATTTCTCCTCATTTTTTAATTTTTTTTTTCTTAAATACAATTATATATCTATTGAAAAAAATCATAAAAAATGAGCAATCAATAATTTAACATAAAATTCAAAGGTATGAGCGTTTGTAGTTCGTAGGGCTCTGCCGCTCACTAGAACGGTTGAGAAAGTAGTGAATGTGATTTAAAGTTTCTAGAGCTAACTATATATACTAATAAAATAAGGGTAATATAGTAATTTACCTACCTAAACGGGGCGGGGCGACCTCCCCCGTTCCTGCCTCGAACCTGCGCGGGTTTTCATAAATAAAAACCATCCTCACCCAAATAAGCTAAACGGTCCCCCAAAACCGCTATAAACGGGGCGGGGCGGGGTGGGGTGGGTACCTGTCCTTCTCATCATAGTGTGGGAATATAACAATACCAAAGAAGGCCTCAATTCTTCCAACTCCCACTCCTATAATGGTATATGGAATCGAGTATCCATCCACACCAAATTCCCAAAATAACCTGGCTGGCAAGGCATTACATTTAATTGTAATCCTGAAAATCCAGCAAGATCTTATGCAAGGGACCTTCTCCATAATAACTATCACGCAGGAACCTAATTTGTTGTCCACTCTCGACTAGGGATCTTATACTCTTTAAGAATTCTTCCCATATAGTTCTGATAGTCTTCCTCACCCTCACTTTTTAAGAAATCATCTTGCAGTCAACCAGTTGTATTTCAACTCATCCCTTGCACCTCTCTGCAGGAAGTCCTGAAGCTTCTCTAGTATCTTCGCAATAGAAGTTGGGACATAAAGAAGAGACAGAATGTTGGAAGGCTGGACATTGTTTTTTAATTAGGGTAAAGCCACCACCATAGATAAATACTGCATCTTGTAACCCATCAATCATCTCTAATCATTGTACAATAGGATTCCTCACCTTAATGGTCTTGAATGAACCCAAAGGGAGACCCAAATAAGAAGCAAGAAAAGTTCCCACTCTCTATCTCAAATGCCTGACAACCTATCAACTGTTAACAATTAACACCCACCAAAATCAGCTGAACTTTTTCATGTTGATTTTCAAGGTAGGCATTTGTCGCTGCTTAGAGACAAATGTACTTTTAAGTAATTTAGCTTATCTTGTTGTCAAGTATTTTTGGTGATCTGATCCGCTTCACAACACAATCATATCTGCAAATAATAAGTGAGCCTCAGACACCACCAAGGTTGATTCGTAATAGCCCTAATTTGAAATCCTCCCGCAAACAATGGCCCTCTCCATTGTACTACCGAATGCCTCAATCACCATAATGAAGAGAATGGGTCGCCTGTCTAAGCTATTTTGAGATACCAAAGAAGCCAGTTTGAGTTTAATTGATGAGAATGAAGAATTTCATTGTCAAGATATAGAAACCAATTAAATGTCTCCACCTCAGCTCTCTTTCATCATCAGGTGAAGGCCTCCATCATGATAAAGAGAAAAGGATAGAACGGCTCTTCTTGCTTAATTCTTTTCTCGTTACTGAAGAAACCAGCTGAAGTGCCCTTGGTGTGTAGAAAGAATTTCAGTGTTGAAATTCAAAAGTCACTCCATTGTCTCCAATTCCATGTAAGTCCCCTCTTCATGATATACATAAGTAATCGTCGACAGGCATGGTCATAAGCTGGACTCTAGTTTTAAATCTGGACTCTTCTTTTCTCCTAGATAGTCTTAATTTTGGGTTATAAAATTGCTCACGATTCATAATCAGCTTGCCTAGTAATCTGGCCATGTGGTTTTTTGGCAAACTGAGCAGGGTTCATGTCCGCATTGTCCAGTCCTAGTGGGGATCATCATAGGTTAAATTTCTCTGTGAACCATCTAACATATTTATTGACTTGCTTGATTATGATATATATGGCCTGGTGGACTCTGTGTATGACCTGAGTCTAGTTTCATGTGAGCATTGTCTAGGCAAAAATAATTTATTGGAACTGGTCTGAACCACCTTATGCTGGTTGAATTTTTGAATATTTTAGAAATACCTAGCCTTGGTGAACTATTTTGGTTAATTTGCACTAAGATATCTTTTTGTAAGCTACTATCTAGACTGTTAAGCCCAACTGGATGAGTTAGAAGATTAGGGGTGACAATTTGAGTTTTTGTGTCGTATTTGTGTTATGTCATGATATGGTATTCATATTCTGTTATATAAGTCGACACAAACACGACATTATTATTTTTCATGTCAAGGAACCTTGACATGAACGCGACACAATTATTAAACAACTTATGTGACACTATCCGCATAAGCTGTTTAACAAAAGGGTCAAGACTTAACACGACAAGACATATATAATTAAAATTTCATACTACTAGGGTCATTTCTAACATGCACGGCATGTTTAGTTAAGTGGGTCATATCTAACACGAATACAGAACGTTTAGTTAAACGGCTCTAATCTGGTTATAAACGGGTTGGCGGGTCAAACACAACACATTTAATTAGCCTGTCAATTCAGGTCGACACGATTACGACACAAACACAATTAAGCCAAAGTCAAATCCACTTATTCTGTCTTGTGTTAGCATGTTGTGTCTCAAGTATTGCCACCCCTATTAAGAAGATATCAAAAAGTTAATTATCTTTTTGCAGTGGTAAATTAAATTCAAGAGCTGTTAACATGTTAACAATTTACCAACAAAGGTAGTTGCCATGGGAGTTTTGGTGGTTTGTTAATTATAATGGAAATTTCTGGTAAGAAGAGTATAAATTCGCGAGAGAAATGCCTCATCTGAGTTTTTTAAATGCTAGCACATGGTTATACTTGTAGTGATAAATCATCGTTGAATGTTTGTTCCTTCCTATTCAAAATGGAAGTGCTACATCATTTTACTTTGGAGTGGATTTGCTCCAATTTTAGACTGCCCAAAAGCCAATCAAGTGAAGGCTTGTTTCAGGCACAACAATGAAAATGAGCTGACTAGTTAGCAAAGACAAGCATGGGTTTTTTTTTTTTAAGACTACTTTCTTGTTATAAAGTTTTTCAGAGGAGTTGGAGGAAACCCTCACTTAGAGGGCCTTTGGTTAATATAGTTTCTTATTTGTATCATAGAGATTCTGAGCAAGATTTACTTCCATACCAGGTAAGTTGAAGTAATTGGTGGAAGTTTGTAGAAAATGTAAAATCATGTGTGAGTCTCACACATATGTTTGACATGAGGTGGTATTATTTGTTCTCAATACATTAAATGAATCTTTCAGGTAACTAAATCTCCACTGTTGCAGTTTTCTATGGATGATTAAGATTCACAAAAGGCTTAATTTTGTTGCAGAGACGGTGCTCTTTGGAAGAGTGGACGGCAAAATTACTATCAGATATTGAATTATCTAGAAGTGTTGCAGTGGCATCCTTCCTTGAACTGGAAGCTGCTGCTAGGTCCTGTATGTCTCATTTTGCTGCCCTATGCTTGCTTTTGAAAATTGTTTATCACTTAATCTAAATGGAATATTTGATAGAATATAGATCATGCTAAAATATCAAATTGTATTTAAGGTTTCTTTAATAGTTAATTTAGAGTTTTAACATTTGATTCCACACTATAATTCTTATCAGCATTCCAAAATGAAAGCCAGAACATTTCAGAAGCGAATACTTCCACCAATAGCACAATTTCTTCTATTCAAGTTCATCCCAGTTCAAGTTTATCTGTGGTTGCTGGTAGTACATCGCTCACATCGGATTATGGTAGTGATACTGCTTATGAGCCATCTGATATTGGAACAGCAAGCCTTGGTAGGGATAACAATTCTGAAGTTGGTACTGAAGATTTGTCACTGGATGAAGATTTGACTAGCCCAATAGAAAAGTTTATGAAGTATGGCATGTCCAATATTGATGAAGGCTTGTTTATGGGACAGGCAATTTTAGAGGAGCTTGAAGGTTTTCCTAGGCATAAATTGCATGCCAGAGAGATTAACAGTGTTATAAGGAATAATATTGATAATGGAGATTCTAAAGCTTCTTATCTTGCTGGGAACAGGATGGGACTTCTGTCTGAGTCAGAACATGGAAAGGTAATTGGTCATGCTCGAAAGCTCTCAACTGAGAGTGTTGGAAGTGACATAAGTTCTTTAAGAGGTAGTGAATCATCAAATTTGGGGTTTCCTAACTCACTTGGTGATGGCCTTCTTGACCTTCCTGGAGGTACTGAGGTTTCTAGAACCGTGGATGTTCTTAGCAACACAGAATCACATTTTTCAAGTGATGCACAATTACTTCTTCCATCGGATCAGCGCCATAGTATGAACAAGCTTCTCGTGGCCATGCAGCGGAGACTGGTCACGGCAAAAACGGACATGGAGGATCTTGTATCAAGATTACATCAAGAAATAGCTGTAAAAGACTACCTTACGACAAAGGTATGTCAGATCATATTCGCCATGCTCTACCATAAATTGTTGTGTCAAACTGAATGTAATAGAATCCATTAGAGTATATTAATTATGATAAGAGTCCATTAAACTACTCTATTTGATGGAATCTACCATCAGAGACCATCATTTCAGGTGACAGTAATGACTGTTGTAATGTTAACAGTCATGGAAATACCATGGTGTACCGTAATAAGTGTTGAATATTTTTTGCCCAACCTGCTCCTAGTAAAATGTAATGGTAAAAATGTTCATCTCAAAATCTCATAAATTTGGGTTTAATTATTTTTCATGAACTTTTTGATTAACAAACATTATTTAATATGGTTTGTGAGTTTTATAGTAAATTTGAATTTAGTGTTAAGCTTACTTATTTTTACATCTCATTACTTTAATAGCCATAAATGCACTTAAGCATGAAAATATAGTAGTAATATTTTTTCAATAAAGCATGCTTGATCAGCATTCTAGTCTTAATGTTGCATAAACGTGTGGAAAGGAATGAGATCTACGTACAATCACTTGAGAATTTAGATGTCATATCAAACAATCAATAAATTTAGGTAAGACTAACTAAATGAAGCAAAAAATAAAGTGAAAATAGGAAAATAAAAGCTCAAAATTTATTGATTGAATGAAATGTATCAAGCTATTGATCCAAGTTCTTAGTTTCAAGATTATGAATTGCTTGTTGTGGAAAGTAAATCTATGTGTGTATGTTTTTAGATAGAATAGGAACTGAATTTTTTTAGGGGAAAAAAGAAAAAAAATGAATTTGAAGAGAGTGCTCTTTGTGCTTATGGTTTCTCTTGATTGTTATTGCACAAGAAGCAATTAGGATGTTATTACAGTCTGCTACAAACTGTTATGCCACTGCTGTGGTCATTATGGTCTTGAAAATAATGACGGAATCCTGGTGTTACCATTACGTAATGGTCATTACATACACCACTGACCATTGCTTTAAACCCTGAATGGTTTGCGGATATGGTCACTGTCTAACTAATGCAGTGTAACAGGCATTACTTAATGGTATCCGAAAACTTGATTGTGAATTTTTTTTCCGACCTTGCACGCTATCTGACTTGGGTGTGTCTCTATGGACTCGAAAGACACTCAGACGAGACTTGGCCAAGTTACTAGGAACTTTGGACGAGTCTGATGCGATTCTTATTTACCATCAATATATCGGTGTTCATCGGACTTAGAACCGAGTTGTAACTTGACAGATATGTAGAACAATGGGGTAGATACATGGACAAAATTTTACATGTGCACATGCTGGCAAGATCTTCATATATTTTTTAATCAGACTACTAATAAGTAGTTGTGGGGGATTTAAAGAAAATTCCCATTACCAAAGAAACAGATCCATTACTAAATAGGAAACATTTGGAGACTATTTTAAACATGAAAAGCAGGGAATAAAACACCCAAACTATTACCTACTGAAAAAGGTCAACAGAGAGGTCTACTGGGGGAAGAAGGTCAACAGGCATGGATCAGTTTTCTGACTTCATTGATGAGCACCTTCTCATTGATCTTCCAATGGAAGGAGCCACCTATACTTGGTCTAGTGGTAGAGACCCAGTTACTCTTTCAAGATTGGATAGATTTTTGATCTCTGGGGAGTGGGAAGAAAAATTCCCGGATGTTGTTCAGGCGGTATTAGAAAGGGTTACCTCTGATCATGT
>JAOTQH010000057.1:1924246-1950967 GCA_025631255.1 Cornus kousa | reverse complement strand
TTTCTCTAGGGTTCTTTCTTTCTATCACGAATGTTTTAGTATTGTGTGAAATAAAACAATACTAAATATGCTTTTGTTCTCAAAATTGACACTGTAGCAATCCAAAAACAAAAACAGTAGAAACAAAAGGCATGCCAATAGGAGTTATGCTGTGTACATGACTTTAAAAACCAGCAGCTATCAATTGCATCCCTAGACTTCCACCAATTATCATTGCCACTTGACTCTCTAGTCACTGGAAACAAACCTCTGTTTCATCCATCCTTTCATGGTCATTGGTGTTACTTTAACTTGTCATGGAGTTCTCAAAAATACATCAGCAGTGGTGAGTGAAGACTAGCAGTATATGTATATCCTTGCCACAAGTGGTCAGTCAGAGATATTTATATATTGGTGTTGATGCCTTGATGGTGCTTTCAAACTGTTCGATAAAATTACCCAGAGAAGTTTAGTCATTCAGAACTCGATGTTTGTTTGAAAATTTGGTTGTGGGAGTTCAACTTTGGATGGTATGGGAGCTTGGAATTCTGTCATGCTTGTTGGGATGTTCTTATTTTTTTGGGTGACTCCGTGGTAAGACCTCGCGTTGTACTCTTTCTTCCAATTTTAAAATTCACACCGAATAGCTGAGTTGACATAAGATCTCTCAGAACATTATCTGAGGTTTTGTATTCAACACTTGGTGGTGTCGAGGCTAGTCCATGGTGGCTTTGAATCAATTGCACATGTTCTTAGATCAAACAATAATGGACTTGATTAATTAAGTTCTATTCGGACCACACAGCCAAAGAGAAGAAAATTCCACAATGTGATGCACATGAATCCTACGTAGCTTATTCGTCCAATTCAATCCAATTTATTATTCGGTTAATTTGAACTAAATTTCCTTCCATTTCCATTCTAGATGCAGTTTCGGAGCTGGTGCGTTGATGATTGCCTAACCTGTGGTCACTCCAGTTGTTACTCTTTTCCCTTGGTGGTTTCCATTCTAGAATGGTGGCTCTTTTTCAACAAATCTAGAGCTTATTCTTCATTTTATTGTATTGCTTCGGGATTTGTATGCCTTTATCGCTTGGCTTATGACTATGTATTACCATTTGGCTTGGCCTTTGTGCCTTTTTAATGATGATAAAAAAATAATAATAAAAATAAAATAAAATAAAATAAAATTACCTTTTTTGTCTTTGTTGCAATAATTTGGGTTTATCCCATTGTATGATCAGAAATCTTGATGTTGGTCCATCCGACTATTGGTATTTATTTTTTGATGAAAGCAAAAATGAGAGAGAGAGAGACAAACAGAAAGGACAAAAAAATGTTATGCCTGTTATTGTCAAGGTCTAAAAAAAAAGAAGAGATTAGTCGTTTACTTTAGAGTTTAGACTGAAACTGTCAAATAACTCAAATATAGAAAAGTATGCAACATGCGTAGGTCTATTATCTATATGGTCAACATATTCAATTGCAATATGAACAGTATAGTCAAAGAAGTGCATTGTGCACTACCCAGAAAAAGAATTTAAAAATAAAACATATATTTGTTGGCAAGAAAAATCTAACTTTCCTGGCTTTGTTTTGTTGTTTTTTGGATGATACGAATCTTCAGGGATTTTTATTACTCGTAGCCGGCCTAGTACTTCAATTCCTTATGGTCAAGGCTGTGTGTGTGTGTGTGTGTTTTCAGTTGAGTTATGGGGATTTTGAGCTTCTCTTTCTTTGTTCTCTCTATTTTTGAAATTGTAGCTGCACAACCAGCCACTGCTCCAGATGAAGGTCTCTCTCATATATCTATGCATTCATGTTTGTATTTATGTGTATTGATTTAGGTTGGTGTATAGTTTCATTGTTTGCTTGTTTGTATTGTTCAGTGGCTGCTCTTAATAAGATGATATATGACTGGAATTTGAGTACAAAGTTAAATTTCACCATTGACCCCTGCACCAAGAATGCAACATGGGCAGCCGAGAATGCGAATCCCCGAATCATGTGTGACTACTGCACAGCAAACACCTGCCATGTTACCCATCTGTCAGTTTATCATCATCATCACCAACACTTTCTCAATTGTATCATTCTTGTTATATGCTATAAGAAATTTTCTGATTCCAGTGTTCTTCAGGAAGATATATGCTTTGGACATTTCTGGTCTAATACCCACAGAACTATTTGTGCTAAAGGAACTGAGGGACTTGTAAGAGAACAACATCTTAAGCTTTTACTTCCTTTTCACTTCTAGTTTTGATGATTGAATTAATGATCTTGAATCATGATGCAGGAATCTTGGTCAAAATGTACTAAGTGGGCCCATCCCTGCTGAAATTGGACGGTTATCTAATATGCAATACCTGTAATTACCACTCAAACCTTTGAAACCTTACTATTCTTGTTTTTTTTTTGGCAATGAACAAGTTGTTACAATCTTTGATCCACATTAGTTATTTTGAATATTTGGAGTCAACCCATTTTCTCCATTCTGTTCTATATGTTGGGGATTGAAACAGGAGCCTAGGCATAAACAATCTGACTGGTCGAGTACCCCCCGAGCTAGGCAATCTCACCAAGTTGCTGTCTCTGTAAGCAAATATTTTTCTCCTTCACATATTTGATCATTTTGTAATTTTTCCCTTTTAGGTTCATTAATTTGATTTTCTTTCCTGTTACAGAAGTTTTGGCTCGAACAATTTGAATGGACCCTTACCCACTGAGCTGGGAAAGTTAACCTTGTTACAGCAGCTGTAAGTAGTTTGTCAAAATTATATTGCATATGTTCATGTTAATTGATTGAGGCTATGACCTTAAATAGAGCGGAATGGAAACATGGTTGTTGTTGTTGCTGTATGTTCATTCCATCAGAAGTGTTTAAAAGACACTTCTAGGAAAACTATCCAATCTTTCTAATTTAGATAAACATGATAAGGTTGGTGAATGGCTAAGATAGGTTAATTGGCTTGAAATTTGGTTCCGGAAAATTCTAGGGGGACTAATGAACCACAACAGGTTCAGACCATTTTTTATCATTCAGCTCATCAGAAAAAGGGGACGGGGCTTCTGAATATGTATTGTTTGACTATTCTGTTTCTCATTTTCTTGGTCATTATTCTGATTAATGATGTGTTGTTCATTCAGGTACATCGATAGCAGCGGAGTGAGTGGACCGATCCCATTAGAACTAGCAAATTTGAAATCCCTCGAGACTATGTACTTCTCTGTCACAATCTTTAAATAAATAATATGGTGATCTCTTAGTATCTTAGGTTTGATGGTTTATACAGGAAATTTGGCTCAAATGTGTTTTTCTTGTTTCAGGTGGGCATTCGATAATCTTTTTACTGGAAAGCTTCCTGAATTCTTTGGAACTTTTACAGCTCTTAAGGACCTGTATGCATGACACTATGTTCTGTTTTACATTTGATGATGATTTTGTGGTTGTATTGTAACGTATGTTGGCCATTGCCTTTGTGTCATCAACAGGAGAATTCATGGAACAATGCTTCAAGGCCCAATTCCGAATAGTTATGGTGCTCTAACAAAACTGGCTGACCTGTGAGGACCTGGAGTAGCTTTCTTAACAATTTTTACTAATTTTATATAAAACAAGCGCATCACCGAAGGGCATGGCTTTTCTTTATTGGCTTCATATGAGTAATTCCACACTCTCCAGTGATTGGACTAAGAAAGCTAATAGGCTTATTGAACTGTGGAAATATTTTGGATTATTGTACTTCAAATTGATGTGTCCAAGAGTGAACATCCAATGAGAAAAAAGTACACAAACATGCTACATGTTCCAATCAATGAAACTATTGTTGACCGTGATTAATAGCAACAGCATAATTTTATGTTTAAACAGAAAAATTTTGCAGTAATTTTTCTTTAATCTTCACACATGAATTGAACTGAGTGGTCTGTTCTTATAGATATGTCAAGCACTGGTTGTATCAACTGATATTCTTTAATTTTTCTCTTGCACATGTAAAATGAATTTAGGATCCAATTTGTGGAAATCCGATTAACTTTTTTAATAACAAGTCAAGGCTTCTGATCTTCTCATGTTCTTATACAGGAGAATAGGTGATCTTAGTGAGGAAGATTCTTCGCTTAACTTCTTGGAGAACTTGACAAGTTTGTCAACACTGTAAGATTTTGCAACTCTCTCCCTCTGTCTCTCATAGTTTCTGTTCATTTTCAGTTATTTATTACAACTGACATACCAATTTATATTTGCTATAGATCCTTGAGAAACTCTCGAGTGGCTGGCCAACTCCCAGAAAAACTTAGCACCTTCTCGAAATTGCAGTCCCTGTATGTTACCTCAACATTGAAGCAGCTCTATTCATGTTGATATCCTTGGAGTTTCTTTATGTCATTTCTTTTAGTCATTCCAAAGAAGGCCCCCCAATGGAGTTTGGCTTATATTTTCGTTTTTATTAGTCATCATCTTTTTTGTTTTTCAATACAAGCTATTGATTCTGCTTCTTGATGCAATATATTTATGACGAAAGGGACTTGAGCTTCAACAAGTTGACAGGTCCAATACCAAACTCATTCCAAGACTTTGCTTCACTACAATATTTGTAAGTCATTCATTATTTTTTGGTAGTTTCTATACAGTTTTCTGATAAAGTTACAAAATCAGTAATATAATAGTACTACCCTAAACATAAGTATAAGATTACAAGATAAACTTGAATAAATCCAAATTTTCAAAAGAATTGTAATTAGTCAGTAAATGGTCCACTGGTCTCCGAGGCATAAAGTTAGCCAGAATGCACGGTTGAATAATAATTGAAAATTACTCCAGTTCCTCAACACTTCAGCAACCACCAGTCATGTAATTTGGGTATATAGCTGGCTTTTTTCTTGACTAAACAACACAACACTTTGGGAGGATCAATAATTGGCAGAGATTTTCTTAATCAATGAGGATTGAAGCATTTCATTAGATAAAAGTCATGATTAAACCGACTTTTAGGTTTTGTTCCATTTAGGAGACTAGATCCAGAAAATTGGTATGATTGACAACTGATGTAACAGCTCTCAAAGAGTGAAAATTTTCAATACTAGAACCTGTTATCTTCCAATATGATAGAAAAAATAAAATTTTGTAGGAGGCAGCTTTCTGGGTTATTGGATTGATATCCATATTTCCTGTGTGGACTGATGATTTATTGGATTGATATCCATAGAAAAAAGAAAATTTTGTAGGAACCTTTTGTCTGCCTATCTCACAATAAAATGATATACAATGCATTGAATAATGACAACCTCCTTTCCAAAGTTTCATTTTCGATTGATAAAGAGAATTATTGCTTCTGGATTCTTACGCTCTCAAATAGCATTTTTTTAACTGCCTTTCCCCTTCTTAAGCACCCCATTAAAAATGTTTTTGCATATGCATATATACAACATGCATGTGTTCCTGTGTGGACTCATGATTTATTTAGTTTCATTATATTGTTATCAAGCTGAGCGATTATCCTCCATGAAAGATGCTTTTTATATATCGCAGATATCTCGGAAGCAATAACTTGAGTGGCGAGCTACCTCCAAATATTGTAACTCAGATGCTTGTTGCCTTGTAAGTCCTGATCTCTGAATTTGGATTCCACTCCTTTCTTGAAATAGTTAAAGGGATAGTTGCAATGTGCTGAACATGATCCCAAATGGAGCATAATATGAGAAAAAGAAAATCAAATCCAAGACAAATTTGCCTCAAACTTCCCAGTTGTTTTTGCTATGCATTACCGTCGGACTTCATTTAATAAAAACAGAAATTACATGAGCAAACTATTATAGGCAAAACATATATATGCCCAAAAGTGTTCAGAATATATAGAAATATAGTGGCAACTTTTTTTCTTCCTTGGTGTACCTAAACAGGCCTCGCTAATGCCTGCAAATTATGACCAAAGGACTGATGTTCAGGTTGATAAATTTAAAAATCAGAATGTTGTTTGGACATGCGCATGAAGATACTTCTTGATGAATTTTATAATACATGTGAAGAATTTTTGGTGGGTGACAAGTGTAGTAGACCAATATCTGCTCCAACCAGCTACATGAAACAGTAAAAAGTTAGAAACGTGAGAATAAAAATGATGGGGACTCTATAAAGCAAGCTTAACATAATTCAGCTACAGGAAACGCGCATGAAGTTCTTTGAAAAGATGAATAGGTGACCATAAAAATGATGGGGACTCATAAAGCCATCATAAAAAAATTTCATTCCCGTTTTCTGGTTCTTTTCGCATTTCACTCACGCTTCTAACTCCATCCATTATCTATGTCACCATGTGGCAGAGATGTCTCCTTCAATTCCATCTCCGGAAATTTACCACAACATTCTGCCAAAGCAGGATTATCTGTGTAAGTTAATCTCTTCAAGCTTTACAAGCTCACCCTTGCATTAGTATTATCAAGTAAATAATTAATTTGGTGATGCCTTTCTTGGAAACTGTAGTCTGAAGTTAGCTTACCTTGTAAGTTTTCATGGTGTCAAAAACTAACTACTCTTTCTTTCAGCAATGTAGTTGGAACTTCCATCAATGCAGACAGTTTACTGGACGGGTAAGTTACTTCATAATCCTACCAGCCACGACCTCAACTACAGAGATTACTGTGGCATACTTGCACTATAATAGTTATGACTTTATGCACTTCAAAGTTCATAGTGTTACTTCATATAGAAGTTTCATGCTAGAAATTATAGCTATAAGTTACATGATTTTGAAGTTTTTAACTAATTTTGTCCTTTGTTATTTATTGTGTGGTGAAAATCCGAGTATGTTCTTGATTTCATGTATTGAATTTTTGAAATTGACAGAAGTGAAATAAAATAATTCTAATGAACATATAACAATCGCCAAGGTCTGCAAGTGAAAGCTTTGAACTAATTTTATTTGATTTCTTAGTTGCAACAGGTGGAATCTGTACCTTCTCGACTGAAAATATGTTCCAAAATTTCCTTTGGTTGTTTACAAATGTTTTTCCCTCAAGTATCATGTGAATCTTCAGGTCTTAATTTCCCTTTTGGGGTGCGCTATTGGAAGTTTTCATGTAATAAGGGTAGAGTTAGGACTAAATAAGAAGTTGTTTCTCGAAAAATAGTCATATCAGTTAACTAATCCCGGCGCTTCTTTTGTGAAATTCCTTACTTAACATGGATTGGTGCAGGAAGACATCCGGGATGTTGCATTGCCTTCTAGACAATACCAAGTGCAGTAACAAAGTTCCAGCCAGTAAGTACATGCCCTTCTAAAAAGAAGGCTTCCTCAGACCAACTCACCCCATACTGTAATTTTTTAAGTTATTTTAAGTGACAACTTCAGAAGAATGACTTCTACCTTTTGCATAAACTGAATCACTTCAAATTCTGTTGCATACCATTTGAAACAGAATTTCATTATCTAGAATGGAGCCATAATGTGAAATGGAGTACGACAGTTGATTTTTAGCATTTGAAACAAAGGCACATGTCAAGACCCTAAGACGTCTGTACCAAAAAACATATTCATCTAATTTCAAATGCTATGTAACATGATAAACTGACTCGACTCCTGTTCAGTGCCTATGGGATGTCCAGAAAGTACTATATATATTAATAAGAGTTTCTAGGTCTTGTTCTTGAACGTCATTTTGCTGCTCTAAGTTAGTCTTCCAAATTGCAGCTTCTGTTTTTGTGAGAGACTAGCAAGGTTCATATCTGTAATTGAAAAAATATTTCTGTGTGGAAACTGATTCTTGAATAAGTCACTCTTCGTTCTTTTTTCTTTTTTCTTTTTCTTTACCGATTCTTGAATAAGTTACTCTTCTTCTTTTTTTTCTTTTTCTTTCTTTCTTTCTCCCCCCACCCCGGGAGGCAAAAAGCACACCCACTCACCCACTTGCCCCTATGGGGACTTGAACCACCCTCCCTTAGCATGGTAATTAATATATGGTGGAAAGAAACTTTTGATGAGCAAATTGTATCGTAAAAGAAGTTTATGTAATTATGCATGTATGTTTTATCTTTTTTCCAACAAATGTCATCCTTTGCTTGCTATTGTTTTAATTCACGTATTAGTCTTTCCAATAAATTAATTTATGTCATTCCCTAATTTTCTTACTAAGATTTCCTCCTTAACTGGAATTGGCAACTCTTTAACAGGTATTCTTATTTTAGACAGCTAGTAGCACCATTTTTCTCATTTTGGCTGAAAATGGCATTTTTCATCTGTTGTATTTTCATGTTTTCTTTTATTACAGTGAACACTGCAATTTGTATTCCTAACTTACTTAACCACGTTTGAAATATGTGTTTTATGTTTATCTTATTTTTCAACTGTCTAGGACTGAAGGATGAAAGAAGGATAGTTTTTATTCTGGGTGGTTAATTATTAATGGGGATTAATTGTTTGAGTTGTTCCCAATACTTTCAAAAGCAAAAGTGGCATGAAAAAATGTATAGGAGTTAGTTTGATGAATAAGTTCAACTGCTAATATGGGAATTTAGATGCTGAAATTTCTAAGTACTCAAAATTTATTTATAAAAACAAGGTATGGTTATCCAATTCATGAGTTGATAACCTACCAAAAAGAGGGGAAAAAAATTATGAGCTGATAAGCATCTAAAAGGAAAGAGGTACAATCCATGATTGCTTGTGCAGTGGTAAATGCTGGGCTGTCAAGCAGGTCAAACCTGATAATGCAGGTTCGAGCCTAATGATGGCCATTTTGTGCAAATAATGGCAAAAGTTAGGGTTATACCCAATTTGTGTCTCCCAGCACCCTCAGATTAAGGGAACCATATAAGTTAATAGCTAATAAGTAGCTAACAAAAATAATAAATAATACAAAAAAAAAAAAAAAGAAGAAGGGGGAAGAAGTGTGATAATGTTCTATGTAAGATGAATGTTTTCGTGGTGTTTCTTTCTAACTTTAAATTGATGTTGAAATTCCATTGGGTTTATTTATTTTCTTTGTAGCTTCATTTTCTATCAAATGTGGAGGCACAGAACAAGTATCTGCATCTGGCATCAGATTTGATGATGATTCAGAAACACTGGGGCTGCCTCATTTTATGCTAGCTCTGATAATCAGTGGGCAGTAAGCAACACTGGGATTTTCATTTCTAACCCAAATGGACCTCGATATATAACAAATACAGATTCCCAAATAACAGAGACTTTAGAGTCTGAACTATATAAAACAGCCAGGATTTCGCCGAGCTCATTGAGGTACTATGGACTTGGTTTGAAGAATGGGAAATACAGCATTGACCTTCACTTTGCAGAGATCCAAATGGAAGACTCTCGGTCTTGGAAAGGTCTGGGGAGGCGCTTATTTGATGTTTACATTCAGGTACTTTGAAGTTACAACGCACAATATAGAAATGAATGGTATTGAACAAAATGATAAAACAAGATTCATGTAGCCGATCTCTTCTAGTTTGGACAAAGCTTTATCGAGTCAAATTGAGTTTAAAAATAGGTCTGGGTATCTTTGTTTATCCAAGTATCAGAATCACACGCCCAAATTGATTATCAAGTTCTTGGTTCTCCCCATCTAGCCTGGAACCACTTGAGCCGCGATTGTTATAACTATGCAATTACTAAGTGCCAAAAATGCCTAAATATTTGGATTCAGTAATTTGGAGTTCATGAATTTCCTTAATGCTGCTAATAATTTTCATACTATTTGTAATGTTCCTGTATCATATTTGAGTTCATGAATTTCTTTGGTATGATCTTGCAACATAAAGGGCGAAAAGGTTCTTCAAGATTTCAACATTCAAGAAGAAGCAGGTGGATCCAAGCGAGCTTTGGTAAAAACATTTGAGGCAAACGTGACAAACACAATCATGGACATCCATTTCTTTTGGGCTGGGAGAGGCAGTTGCTGCATTCCATTTCAAAGCACATATGGACTGCACTCATATTCATGGAACTGATGTATTAACAATTGGCCTGATGTATTAACAATTGTACAGTTAATAAGGTGGTAATTCAAGGTTCTCTTGTGATATTCTTGGTTTGTTGCTTTTTTTCTTGCTCTCTTTATACCACATCGACTGCACTCATATTCATGGAACTGTTTTCTTTGAGTAGTATATGTTGAAATGATTTTCAGTGAAACCATTCAAAATGTCAAAACATCCTTTCAAGACAAATTTTGGATAACTCACCCAAAAAAGTTTTAATCTCGTTAAACAAGACGCTAAGACATCAAAAGGGACAGAAGCCTCAGAGAAATAGAGAACTTTGAGTTTGAACCATTTTAATTGATGATACCTAAATTAAGTTAGTGTAAGTGGATATGTCAGGCTGACTATGGAATACATTTTTCTTCATTATTTTTATGAAGTATGAAATAAGATCTGTTTTCGTATTTTAGTTGGTGTTACTACAGGTTAATCTAGGTGCAATTAACATATCCAGAAATAGTCTTGTCAAACACAACCATAAAGGGGACATAAGCTTCATAGAGAAGTAGAGAATTTTGGGCCATTTCCTGATTCTTTCAATCAAAAAATACCAGAATCAGTGAAAGCATTTAGGAGTACAATCAAATTAAAATAGTACTAACCCCCACCCCCAACACCACACTCCCAATAAAATACGTAGAAGGAGCAAGGCAAATGTTATTCAATGTCACAAATGTCAAATGCGTTACATGGAAGTGAGTCATTTCCTCAATAAATGGGATAGTGGGATACCGATTCATGATAACAGGTTGCTGGACAACATTAAAATTTAATATCAATACCCACCCTTTTTTGGGTAAGATCCAAAATTTTCCCATTTTTATAGGAAATGCCAGAAATCACAGAAATCACTCTCTCTAAAAAGCACAAAAAACCACAACATAAAAATCACCGCAAGCAATCAAACCAGCAGAACCATATAAACAGAAAATCAATTATAATTTCAAAATGAAAAATGATAGATACGTAAATACTAACCTCAAAACAACACTAGAACAGTTTCTTTAACAAGTTGGCATCATGCACCTACAGATTTGGGAATATTCGCAGAGGAAGGTGGTTCAGTGAAATTGAATGAACGTAGAAGATGTGCAGAAGTAGAGAGCGTTGTTTAAAAACATTAGGGAATATACACTTATATATCTATATAGAGAGAGAGAGAGGTACCTCTAATTCATTGAGCAATGCTCTCTATCTGTTCTTGATCTGCCGCTGTAAATGTATGCGAGGGGGTTCGGCGAGTGACTGCGTTTCCCCAATTTCGGTGGATTATTATGAGTCTAACAACGATAAAGAAGAGCAATGGATTGACGGTGACCCGACGATGAATCGGAGAGACAACGATGAGAAAGATCTTCCATTTCTGTGCCACCATTCTCCTCTCTCTCTGTTGCCTTAGACAAATACAAGCGAAATTAGAGCCGTCCAACCCATACAGCAGCTGCTATTTGTTTGCTACATTTGGCATAAAAAATGGCAAAGTTAAAAAATAGCGGCCCAAATAACTTTGCATTGGAGAGTCCAATTTTAAGCCCACCTGCCATATTTTAAATTAGCAGCCCAAATAACTAGTGCATTGGAGATGCTCTAAGACGGTAGTTCACTCCGATAGTCAGTGAAACCAAACCGACAACTGCATCCATGACACAATGTAACTCAAAAATCATATCAAGTAGTGAGACCCTTCTTAGTTCTGGCTTCCCTAAACAGCTGCAAGTTTCTGTTTCTTATCCTAAGGAAGTTAGCCACCTCCAGATTTAAGTGTCCTGCTCAACCTGCACAATATAAATTAATACTTGAGGATACCAAAAATGGCCTGGGCTGGGCACGACCCAGATTACTAGGAACGGATCAGATAAGAGCAACTGATCTGAATCAGGTCTTCATTGATCAAGCTCAAGACCGAGGGGTCAGTTTGGAAGCCCGATTTAAGATAAAAGGAAATGGGCCCATAACCAAGATGAGCCCAGAAGGTCAGCCCAACGTAAGGAGTTAGTTAAGAAGCTTCTAGAATGTTCATAACAGTCTATAAATAAACTGAAAGAGAGGGAAAAGGGATTAAATTTTTTTGGAAGTATAGAATTATTCTTACCAAATCGAGAGGGGATATTTCTTGCATCTTCAATGGCGCCGTCTGTGGGAAGCGATTGAGATTGATTCATGAGGTAGAAGCTTGACCTTTGGAGGTTAGATTGAGATCAGTAAATATCATGATCTATCTTGCAGAGGCTCAGTTATAGTGGATCTTTGGGAATTAGAGTCGGATCGGCGCAATCGCGATCTGTTTTGTGAAGCCAAATCTGACGAGTTCACGGCAGGAAATACTCAGATCCAACTAAAGGAGATCGGAATTCAATCAGTCAGAGACCAGATCCAGTGCATTCGCATTAGCAGAGTTCAGATCTGATCAGGAATTTATGGTTGATGACTCTTCTCCGATCAGGAACGATGATAGGAGGTGAGAGTTCTAATCCGCCGAAAAAAGACCAGCAAACAAAGCTCAACGATTTAATGAGCATAATTGAAGCTCCGAGAAGAGAGTATGCAGAATTGAGAGCTGGAATGGAGTGTCGAGAAGTTTCGGTAACACAACGACTGCCTCCGATAGGCGAAATAGTTGTGCAAATGAATGTTGCGCACCAGGCTGAACAGGAAGGGAATGTACATCTGGATCTTCGTCGCGAAGAGATCAGGCCTGACAATATTCCACCAAATGTTCATCATGTGGAAGATTGGGAAGGATCTGTCCATTTAGATCCACATTGCGAATGGATTAGAAGAGAAGAGTTCATGGAGATCAATCTACAACGTGAGAGGTTTAGACGAGAAGAAGCCGTGGAGTTCGGTCGCAACAAGGCCACACCGTCATGGCAGAGGAAGTTGACGGAGGAACGGTTTTACGATCCTCCTTATTGCCCTTCAATGGCCACATATGACTATAGAAGTTTGGACAGGGGGTCTGCTGACCAAAAGATACTCTCAAAGTATCCAAGGGAGAATGAAGCCCTCCGTTCAGCAGCACGAACGGTTGATTCACCGTTTACTGACGAAATCTGAGAAAGTTTTCCATGCCAATTTTCATTATGTTTGATGGAACGAGCGATCCGATCGATCACGTTTACCACATTCAATTGAAGATGGCTCTGAACACGGAGAATGATCCTTTGATGTGCAAGTGTTTTCCAACAAGCTTGACCAGACCGGCGTACCATTGGTTCGAGAACTTGGCGAGAGGCTTAGTGGATAGCTTTTGGGACCTGTGCGACAAGTTCATAAACCAGTATTACGGGAACAAGCGTCCGGGCAAAGATATTTCAAGTCTGTTTACAATGAAACAGCGCGAAGATGAGCGTCTCCAAGCTTTCCTTACCAGGTTCAACCTCGTCAAGAGCATGGTAATCCATCCATGGTGATCCAAGCATTCAAGCTAGTAATGAACCGAGGGACACCATTCCACACAAGTCTGGTGGTGAATACACCAAGAACTATGGACGAACTGAATGAAAGAGCTGATGGTTTTGTGCGCTTGGAGGAAGGAAAATGTCCATGATCGCGATGGAAAAGTCCAAAACAAAGATCCGGTAAAAACAAGCTCCACCACAGCGTTAGACCTCTTAGAAAGCAGAAAAGAGGCCAAGAGGAGGAGCCAGTCACTCCACTCAAAGTCACTTTGGCACGGTTGTATCAAGAAAACAAAGATAAGTTTTGCTCTCCCCAACCAATCAGACAACCACTCAAGCAGAGAGATCAATCTAAACATTGTGCTTTCCATAGTGATTTTGGTCATCAAACTAACGAGTGCAAGAATTTAAGGAGGCAAGTTGTAATACCCCTAATTTTAAAAGAATAGTCCTGGTATATTAATTAAGTATTTAGTTGCATTTTTAATTATTTAAATGTTTTTGTTGCTTGATTATATGAATTATTTGAATTATGTGAATTATTTGATTTAATTGAATTGAATTAATTGGGTATTTAATTATATTTGTTTGTTTGATTAATTGAATTTGTTTATTATTTGGTTGCGATTTGATTTACTGTATAATTAATTATTTTATTGTTAATTATTTTTTTAATTGAATTTAATTAGTGTAATGGTTAATTTAAATGGAATAAATAGCCTTAATTGAATTAAGTTAGGATGGTTAATTAATTAGGGTTTTATTCAGTTGGGGGTTCTGTATTAGCCGACTTAGTTTATGGATTAAATTGTTTCTTTTCCTTCTCGTATCATAGCTAGAATTAGGGTTGTATATTTCTAAGCCTATAAATACATTATTATGTTTTGGCTTAGGGTTTTTAAGAGCAAAACACATAAACATAAACCTAAGTTGGTTCACCGTAAGAGAAAGTTGAAAGAACAGAGGTACAGTTAGGGCTACCAAGGAGGAAAACAGAGAGGACCAAGGGAGTGTGGGTGTGGATTAAACCAGAACCAGAGGAGGCTAGAGGGTATTCAGTGGTTGCCGGAAAGTTGGAGACGCCGCCGAGATTTCATAATTGAAATCACAGGCAAATTATTTTCTTCCTCTGTCCCGTTGGCTTGTGTTCTGTGCACCTAGATAGACTCTAGGGAATTAATTGGACATTTAATTGATTCTTGCATGATTACTATATGTTAACTTTCATTATCTGTTGTCTGTGAAATTTATTTGAAATAATTCTCGCACGTATGGAGTTCATCGTCTGTTTTTAGTTTAATATGTCACTATTGTTTAATCATTGTTATGGAGTCTCACAATTATAAACCAAGGTCTGGACTGGTACTAGATGAGATTTAAAATCCTTAAGTTCAATTTAGAGGAAGAACAGTAAGGTTGGAATGGTCGAAGAAGGAGCAGACGGGCTGAAACGGAGCGAAACGGAACGGGAGGCTCCCAGAGGAGGAGAGAGCCGGCTACATGGAAGTGGGAGCCAGCTCCCACACTCAAAGAGTAGGCTCCAAGGTGCTTGGAGCAGGCTCTAAGCATAAAAGATCCTACTCCCAAAGTTATGGAGCAGGCTCTCTTAATTTTAACACTTTCTAGCACTATTTTGACGCACTGATTGACACTGTTTGAAAGGGGAACTGTTCTAATTTATTTCTGGGACTTCACAGATGGGTGTATTAAGACCTCTAATTGAATAAGCTTTACCTCTAAGATTAATGGGACGAACAGTATAATGTTTATGCATTTTTTATGCGGTTAACAGATGGAAGGAACTTAATTGCTTAATTTAATTTTAGCAATTTAACGGATTAATGTATGATTATAAAACTTATTTTAAATGTATGATAGGGTCATTTGTTTATTAGAATTGATCTATGCATGCTCTGGATGCTAATTGTTGAAATATTAAACCGTTTTCTGCAATTATATGGATTAACTCTTGGATTTAAATTGCTGGAATATTAAACATTCTTTTGCAACTGTTTGGATAATGGTTTTGGACTGTAAATTGCTAAAATATTATTTATGTGTTGTAATTTACGTGGATGTGGAGGATTGTACGCACCGGTATGGGACGATGGCATACTAAGAATGGTTTAGCTCAAAACATTTAAAACTAACATATCGGATTAAAGGAATGGATTGTAAAATATTAAATCCTAATTGTGTCTATGTCAAATAAACTGACTAAGTTGATGACTTCTTGCATTAGTTGGTTTTAGTTAAGTCATATCAACTGAATAAATTGAGTGACTAACTGGATTGTATATTGTATGTCAGCTCAATGAATAATTGAATGACATACTCTGGTTTTGGACGGACTTCAGATATATGGTTATTGTACCACGAGATGAGCTTGAGTCTTAGGCTCGTTGGTTAGGGTGCGTATATGCAGTGGATGCATAGCTGGCTATAGTAGGTTGAGGTGTACCCTGTTAGGTCTAGGTACTCATGCCCACTTTTGGGTGCGTTTTCGTATGTTGGCTTCTATTCAGGTTGAGACCCCTATTATAGTCTAGTGAATGTCCCTTAGTGTGGATATATATATACTTATGGACTAGATAGATATTGTGAGGTATCCAGGGTGTATTCATGTATCGGGTCACAGTATGGATTGCAGTTAGATTAGAACTTGTTCGTGGGCCTAACCCACTCTATTATTCTTTTCAAGTACAAGATGGTTCCAGCCTTAGAGCTTGATTGTGCTTGTCGAGGACAGTCTCTCGTTCATCTGCTTACGTAGGACTTCTCTCGATGTTCTAGTTGGATTTATTTTCAGTTATTCAGTTCAGTTGGGATTATGTTTAGGGGTCCACTAGTTGGATTCCCAAGTTGTAATCTTGAAGGTTTTGGAGAATTGGACTATTATTATTCAGTTTTATTTGGAGGATTTTATATTTTATAATTCGTTCAGATTTTTAATTATTTGTTAAATTTTTTTTATATTTTGTGTTTGATTTAAAATATTAATTATTTTATATTCCCTCGGGTTTAGGCCTGGGCCTGATCAACCCGTGTCTCGAATTTGAGGGGTATCACACATGTGGAAATGCTGATAGCAAAGGGAGAGTTCGCCGGATACATTCAGGGGCTGACAGTGGAGTAGAACCGACCGGTAGAGCAAGTGAAGAGAAATCAGAAGCCGAGCTACCATAACGCTCAGCTTGTTCAGATAATAAATGCAATTCACAACCGACCTAAGTCGACCGAGGAGTCAAAAGAACTACTTCGAACGTGCCACCATCAAGCACAGATGAAGAGAAGGATAGGCAGTGTAAATGCTCTGCACCAGCTGAGCACCTCAGTTCAGATAAAGTTTGGTAGAATGGATCTACTGCATATATAGATCCCTAATGAAGATTTTCTGATTGTCAGTTTGACAGTGGCAGAGTGCTTGGTGCGAAGAGTTCTGATTGATTCAGGGAGCAGTGCGAATGTCATGCCAAGAATATCGTTTGACCGGCTCGAGATTGACGAGGTCGCTTGTATACGTCAAAATAATGTAATGAATGTGCGGTTCAAGAAAAGCCTTTTAGGTCGGCTGAAGTGCCTCCAACAACGTGTAATTTCGGATGGAGTCATGAGCTTTGGCATAACTGCTGCGGAGGAATTAGGCATTCCGGAGGGGTATGGACTCACCACCACATTCATGATATAAGAATTGTCAGTGCCACGAGGAACCATACCTCTGAGGTATTTAATACTTTATCAAATTTGAGATTAAATATTATCGGTATAATTTAAAATTTTTAAAGTAACTGTTACTTTTGATTTGTACTGTTGTGAGATCTGAAAATATTCAGATGTACGAAGAACCCATTTTTGATTTTAAACTCTTGATTTTCATATTACAATGGAGTAACAGTAACACAAAAATATAATATTGGATGACAATTGTAATAATAGATTATCCAAAGATATTCTTTTTATAAAAGGGAAATGGCAATCATACAAGAAAACATAGAGGTATTATGTGAAAGACCCAACAAAATGAAAAGAAGATGGAAGTACTATTCATTTGACAAAAATAAAAAATAAAAAAAAAGAAGTGGAAACGGATTCGAAAAAGTTAGTGCATAGAGATAGAGGTGAGAATTGGTGAAAGATGACAAACTTAAAGGAAGATGGAAAAGTTACTATGAAAAATCATTTAGGAGGCTAGGTTTGGAGAAATATGATATCCTTTTAAGGAATTAGATAGAGACATTTTCATTAGTACAGAGTATGCAACATAAAAAAAAATAAATTGATAAAAATGAAAAAAGAGAGGATTTAGAAGTAGATAATATTTGTATTTTTTAGGGCGATTTGTAAAAAAAATCCCTTTAACTTGTAACCATTTGCAATAAATTTCCTTATGAATATTTTTAGTAAAAAAACCCCCTTCAACTGTCTCCAGAAAATGACTTTAACTAACTTCGTTAAGTAAGTTTATAAAGTAATTTTTTGAACCAAATTATCCCGCAAGATAGAAATCAAGATTAAAACTATCTATAAAACAGAAGCTAACAGATGCACTACAATAAAAGGACCACCAATGAGAGCAACAAAAGCGTAATACAATGATGTGCTTGATAATGTCACTGTGTATGTAGAATACCAAAAATACTTTAGTCACATATTAAAATAGGCAGACTACTTTAAAGCTTGTTATTGTGTTTGTTCAGGCTTTTATTTGTGTAATAAATATAATAATCAGATAGAACTCAAACATTAAAGATATACAGATAATTTAGCAAAAAAATTAATTAATTAATTTTTTTTTTTTT
The DNA here is from genome assembly GCA_025631255.1 of Cornus kousa. Lineage (NCBI taxonomy): Eukaryota > Viridiplantae > Streptophyta > Magnoliopsida > Cornales > Cornaceae > Cornus > Cornus kousa. The sequence continues at coordinate 1,932,806 of JAOTQH010000057.1, read as the reverse complement.
TTTCACAATTTGAATTATTTTATTTTTGAACTTGTCATGAGTTCGAACAAAAAATAATAAATATTTGGCCAAAAAAAAAAAAAAAAACTCTTGACTGCTGAAAAATCTTGAGCAATTTAACCGACCTAATTTGCTCTGGACAATTATGTTGTAACCATGTACTTAAGCGAATGGTAAGAAAGAAGTGAACACTGATAGACAAAGATGATGGGTTGATTTGGACATGACATGTATGTGAACATATAAAGTTGTAAACATTTTGCAAATGTAAAATTCATCATACAACTCAATACACATGGTAGAAATTTTATTAGCTTTCAATCTCCTGATAAGGAGGTAATTTCGTCTGAAAAATTACCTCATAAAATCACTTAACGGAAATTAGTTAAAGTCACCCCTTGAGATAGTTAAAGGGGGTTTATTGTTAAAAAAATTCATAACTTGTTATACGTCAAGGGGAGTTTTTTGCAATTATTCTATTTTTTACAATAACATTTCCAAACTATCATTTCACATCGATTTGATTAAATAAATGCACTAATTATGGAGTACTCCTTTATATTTTAACAAGAATAATTTTAAGAATTCACTCTTATCAATAAATAAAAAAATATTAAAAATAACGAGTTATATTCTCCAAAGATTTCAAGGATTAGGGAGTATAAAAATAACCGAGTATATTAAGAAATTCCATAAATTATTAATGAGTCTAATCGTAAGAAGAGAGATTGAACAAAAGTAAAGACTAGAAACAAAAGTGTTGGAAAATTAATTTAGATATATTCCAAGAGCATCAATAATAATGCTATCTACTTATAAAGAAAATTATGGAAAATGTAGAGATCAATATATAAAAAATGCATGAAATGTGTCGAAAATTTTAACTCTAAATCCAACAATTATGGATAATGCCAAAAGGAAAATGAACTTTAGCTTCAAATTTTAGGGAAGGCTGTTCTCCAAAAGTGGACAGCTTGAGTTCAATACAAGACATAAACCTAAATATAATAATGTGATATTAAAATTTGTATAGCAAAGCCAGTAGAAAAATGGGATATTTATATTTTGTTTTTAGTTATTATAAGTAGTCCAAAACTAGATAACTAATTACTTTCTTCGGTATTTACCCAAAAAAAAAAAAAAAAAAAGCATAATTTTTATGCGTCAATCCCTTCAAATGATGTCAATTGACGTCATTATAATGTTAGCTCACACCCTATATAAAACAGTCAAATTAGTCTGATTGTGAGACTATATCTCATTTTTCTTTTTACTTTAATCCAAATTCTTCAAATCACTTCCGATTTCAAATTTATATTACCCAAATTAAAGTTTCAATGGTATATAAAATTTTCTCTTTACATTATAATCCAAAGTTTTAATGATATTTTCAATGCTACTGGAATTCCTGCCACTGGTCTTCTATAAAAATATGAAAGCATATATCAGATTCAAGATAGGAGAAATACGAAGTACATTATTAGACTTGTGTGTGCATATGTGTGTGCGTGTGCGTGTGTGTGTGTGTGTGAGAGAGAGAGAGAGAGAGAGACCTGTAGTCCTTTTCAAGAGAAGCTTCAGGGAAAGTAACATACCGAAAATTTCAATGAAGGGTGAGAATTTTTTATGAACCACTTTGCTATACGATTATTATAGAATGGATTTAGATCATACACTTAATTTGTCTCTCCAAAGAGTAACAACCAATCATGTTTAAGCTCACAATAATGCAATTGGTTAGTTATTCAAAATTAAATTTAAAATGTACAGACATGCTTGGGGGTACAACAGCTAAGTTGTTTCTAGACTGGAAACTCAAAATTTCCCACTAATTTTCTTTCAATTAAATTAATTAATTAATATAGGGTTGTCATTGTTTAATGTCTATTTGCATATATAATAAACATTTTACATTGAACCTTTCTATTTGTACTTTATTGTTCAAGGCATCTCTCTGCAGCATCTTCTCTCTTTCAACATTGTTTATATCGGAGTGGAGAAAAAAAAAAAAAAATTGTTATTAGTGATTTTTATCGTGATAAACATTAAGGTCAAGCCTGTATAAGTCCAATATATATATATATATTAATTTGGTTGCATAAAGTCCAAGTGTGCGTGTAGTGCACGGGGTATGTGATTTTGTTATTCTTTATCTTTGGAGGAGGGTGGGGGCAGCAGTTGTGGTTTGTCTTTTATAATAATAATTGTTATTAAATTGTTACATTGGTTGTCATAATGTTGACCCTTTTTCTTTTTTTGTTCTTTTTTTTTTTTTTTAAAAAAAAATTTCTTGTATGATAATTTTTTGTTTGATATAATGTCCTTGTAACATCTTATAATGAATGTGAAATGCTATATACACTAATAATGATTGATATTATGTAAATAATGCCAGAATTAGGTTCAAATACACTTCGTTTTTATCAAACACAACTATAGGCATATAAGAAAGTTGAATAATATGTGTGTGTATATATACACTAGAGAGAGGGATAATATCATTATTTTTTTTTCCCCCGAAAATTTAAGCAAACGCGCCCACAAACCGACCCACCCACAAAAAAGGACTTAATATCTTCTAGTTGTCACAAAATTTCCTTGCCACATTATCATGAACTTTGCCTTTTCAAGCTCGCGTGCAGCTTAAGTGGCATAACCTCTTGGTGAACATGCATCAGGTGCTACCAATGGTGAAAGAAAATAAAAATTGAAAAAAACAGGGGACTAACTGCATCATGACAGCATTTTTACATAAATGTGTGGGTGACTGTACAATTGTGTGTGTGTGCATGTAAAATAATGCAACAACAATCAAGTATCCAATGAGTTTTTGGTTTTGTACAATAATTTACAACTAATGTTCTTCAATCTCAAAATTGATGATCTAATTTTTCCAAGATTTCAGGTGGCAAATAAAACTTCCCTTTAATGATTAAAAATGATCACATACTCAAAATCTCACAACCATCAGGAAACATTCTTCCTCGAAATCAGTAGAACTGTCTACTAAACCCTAATGAATCATGTCTGACATATTGACCCTAAATCTTAGTCCTCGGTCTCAAAATCTCTATTACCACCAGATGAGAACACACTGTCTCCATTCAAATATTCTCAACCAGTCACTTTCTGTTCAGATTTTTAAATTCACATGGTGAAGTTTCATTTCTAATTAAATATCATCTTCAGATTACTAAATTATTTCACCAACCCTTGAGTCAGATTAGAAGAGGACTTATATAATAGATTAATGTTTATAACGAAGGTTTAGTTAAGTCCAATGTTTCAACAAAGGCTAGGTCTGAGTGTTCTTGAGTTCAAATCCTGACTCATTCAAGACTCATTAGGCAATGCAACAGTTAATCAACATTTAATTAGACCAAAAATCAAAATCATTCTCCGTACCTGCCACGTCGTTGAATTCGCCTAGCACGCAAGAGAAATAATAAACCTTGTAGTTCAATACCGAGTCAAAACTCAGTGGTTCCAAACAAGCTTAAAAAAGATCATCCAAACCATGGTTACTGTCATGAAAATGAACTACAATGGCATGGTTCCCAGTTGCAGTACATTGCTGTTGTCATTGTCGGCGTAGCTTTCTTCCTTGAGAGTACTTTTGATTTCTTTAATACCTTGAATGATTAGGTCCACACTGCAACAAGAAATGATTTGATCAGTTTGGCTTGGTCTACCCTTCATTCCCAACCTCTGTTTCTTCTCAGCAGCTTCTTCAATTCCTTTTAACACCACAACACAGATTCAGTTTTGCAATTATAAATTCCAATAAAGTTGGCTTGTTCTTCTCATCCACTACTCTCTTTTTTCTTTGATCTTCCTTGCAGTTTCTTTTGATCTCTTATAATATACAATTCAGTTCCTTTCTGCAGCAAAGAGAGGTTCCGAGGGAGTTTGGCTTGGCTTTTGGTTCGCGTATACCTCTGTTTTCGTTTCTCTATCTCCTCTGTTATCTTCTTTATCAGCAGCCCAAAACCTTGCTCATCTCGTCAGTTTATGGAACTTGCAAGTGCCTAGGTATCATGGGAAGGAACACTGAAAAACAGATTAGTCTACAGTCAGGATCTAAGGTAAGAACTAAATTATTTAAAGACAATTCTTCATAGCTTTATCTTTGAAGTACTATTCTATAAAGTTTATCATACCTAAAAGCTTCAGAATTCTGATATATATAGAAAACAAATCAGGCTACGATGGAAGGCGATATGAGAAAATCCCTATTTTCTTCAATTTCAAAGTCAACAATCCAGAATGGCAGACCAAACAGTATGGTTATTAAGGTATGTCCTAAGTTCTGTTTTTCTCTATATTTTTCACGAATCCCCTCCCGTGGAAAGTTTTCATCTGATATCAAGTACTAATTTATGTTGAGAATTTGTTATGAAACAGAAAAAGCATACAGTAATTCCCGCTCACATAGTAGCCGAGGCCATATCAACACTCCATGGTCTTGATCTGAGATGGTCAGGTCCTATCACGCCAAACGAAAGGCAATATGTTGAGCAGTATGTTCTTGCGAAGTACCCAGAATACTCTAATGCCCTCGTTGAAGGAGGAGAAAAGACTGACCTCTATGAACTTTGCATCAAAGAGGAGCCTTCAGAGTCCCCACTTGATGATAAGCGAAAGTCACCTCGGGGTGGTTTTAGAGAGTCATCCTCACCCTCATTTGGAAGTAATCTTCCTGATCTAGACAAAACCCAGTTGGAGCCATCGAGACTGCTTGATATCCTCACAAAAAAATCCACCTTTCAAGGGAGTTTCATCTCAATCCCTGAAATTCAAGCTCGAAATAAGGTTTTGAAGCACTGTGGATTGCCTGATGAGGATTACCTTGTTCTCTTCACTCCAAGTTACAAGGATGCCATGATGTTGGTCGGCGAGAGCTATCCTTTCTTCAGGGGAAACTTCTACATGACCGTTATTGAGGAAGAGGTCGATTACATAAGGGAATTTGCAAGTTACAAGGAATCGAAAGTGATCTCAGCACCAGAAACTTGGTTGGATTTGAGGATCAAAGGATCACAACTCAGTCAATATTTTAGAAGGAAGTGCAAGCACGGCCATAAGGGACTATTTTCTTACCCAGCTGATGTGAATGGGACCCATTACTCGATGCATTGGGTTTCTGAAGCCCATCGGAACTCATGGCATGTTCTGCTTGACGCGACTGGACTAGTGGTAGGGGAGGATCGGTTGAACCTCGCACTCCACAGGCCTGACTTTGTGTTGTGCAGTATAGACAATACACATGCTCATCCTTCAAAGATCACCTGCCTCTTGGTTAGGAGGAGATCCTTTGATACAACGTCATCTGCACAAGAGTAAGGTGTATTTGTACCAGAATTCAGAAACTGTTTAAATTGGTTCAGTGATATCTATATACTACATGTTTGCACTATGAAATTTGAAAATTTTAACAGCTTCCTGTATGCATAGCCCATCAAAAACAACATCTTTCAAAGAAACCAATTTCACCTTTTCTAATAATAACTCTTACATCATTCCTCATTATCATCAGCTCTACCCAGGTTCGTTTCCAGAAGGAAATGAGTTTTTACAGCCAGCGAAATCCTTTGCATCCATATCCTTGTAAAACTTTTATACTACAATGTAGTTACTACTGAGAGAGCAAGTTGACCTACCAGGTTCATGGTCCTTTCCACAGATAGTTTGTTGACCTATCATTCATGGTGGTCTGCAGAGGTAGCTGGACTTTCCTAAATCATCACTACCCAAATCCCAAAATCCTTCTAGGACATATCCCTTGATATCTTCATATTCCAACATCTCGCAGTGAATTTTTGAGTACAAATACTGAAGATAACACTACTTGCAGTGGAAGAAACTGGTGGATTTCACATAACCATACGTGGGTGCAAGATTTCACAAGACCTTTACCCCTTGCATTGTAGACTGCTAACCAGTACCACCAGTAGGTCAAACAAAAAGTAATGAGTTTGTTAAATGAGTCCGAACTATGTCCAAGGAAAGATTTATTGCTACATCCAGCAGCAGCCTTTTAGGTGTAAATCGAATTCTGTACTCCATTGAAAACAGGATGAACGAATTGCCTCATTATTCAAGCATGAAATCAAAATTGTTTTGGCCCATAAATGGTCTTCCTACATGATTTATGCAGTCAATTCAAATGCTAATCCAAATGCAATCCAAGGAAATCCATCAACAATTCCCCCTGGCATAGCCCCCAACCCCTCCTCCTACCCACCAAAGTGACGTCAACTTACATGTAATAGAGCACATCATAGTCAGCATAATGCTGTTATGCAACTTACTAGGCATTTTTAACATACACAATAAGCCCTCACTACGATTTTGCACATCAAGGGATCAAGTTTGAAAATGGCATATAGGTACTCAAAAGCCTACTTGACTCTTACAAGTCCTCAAGCCAAACCCAACAAAGCTGACAAAGGGGGTGGAATCATTTGTCAAAGTAACCAACTGGATATAGCTTACATCTTTAGTTCGATTCTCCCCCACTTAAACCAGCATCACAAGAAATATCCCTTGATCAAAATTTGGAGTGTGACATTGGGGTTTGCAACGTGTTTGGAGGGAAATAGTCTCACCCAAACGATGGGACACCCGTCAAAAAATAAAATAAAATAAAACTTGTGGCAAACATTTTACTCTAATATTGAAACAAAAGATTGATAGAGGAAGCTGAGGTAGGGTTGAAAGAGCTCAAGGAAGATGCTGAGTCTGATGGAGCTAGATTTAGAACAGTTGAAGGAAAAACTCATAGCCTATGGAAGGAGGAGGAACTGTTTTGGAAGCAGAAGGCCAGTGTATAAGCAAAATAGCATTTCAGTTTGATGCTGCAAAAAAGGAACAGACAAAAAGGTCATAATGGTAACATGTGCAATTATATATGGAGAAGCATAACCTGAAGGTTCATGTAATAAATATATCAATTACACTATTTCTTTTACTTTTATGTTAAAGGGATGCAAGCATATTATTGAACTTAGCGCAAGCAATATTAATCCTTCATCCACTTCCAATAAACTCCACCTCTCTACAAACAAAGCTTAAAGATCATTTTCAATTATTCACTTTTTCTTAAATGAAAATGTTTACAGTCAACCAGAGATCAATGTGCATACCTCCATAAATAAATAAATAAATAAGAAGGGATCAGACACGTTTTTCAGGCATATTAAAACCTCATTAGTCCAAGCCATGGCAAAGGATTATAAATACAATAATTTATTAAAGCAAAACAAGCATCTTAGGAGTACTACCACCAATAGATCCATCCTTTAAAACGTAACTGTTCAAAAATGACAAAAATGGATCAAAATGTTCTCCGCTCAATCTTCTATTTTTTTTTGTTTCATCATCATTTCTATTACTTGGAAGCTAAATTACTCGATCCGTGTGATGCAATTCATCACGTGCAAAGTACATAATAGGAACAATAATCTAAACTGAAACAAATAACCTGCAGAACAAAACACGCGTACAAAATTTCATATTAAGATTTAAAGCATACATGAAAAAGCTGCTAGATAGCATTGACAAAACCACTCTACCATAGAATAAAAATACTATTGATCCAATCAATAAACAATGACATTGCAAATAATTAACTTCGAAAGCATAGGCCAAGCCTTTGTTTGGAAAGTCTAGAATTGCTAAATAGAATATATTTCAACCAAGATTTGCTCGTCCAGAAGATCAATATATCGATTTCCTGTCGATCTCAGGAATCACGTCTTTGAATCTTTGAAGGATCCATCACTGGGGTTCACAAGTGATGGATCACAGGGAGGACAACATCCAATAAGTACGGCCCAGGTGTATCCAACATTTCCTAAATTGGAGCCCAAAGATCTCCTTTCTTTATCACAAGGGCAGAAGGTATCTCACAAGCTTCTGCGAACTCTAACACAACTGGGAATTTCTCACTCTTTTGATAAATTACCTAGATATGTGTGGGCCTATTAGCTTTACAGAACTGATACTCCCATCAGACAAGCATACCCCCAAATGCTGATCATTCTGCAACAATATCTTAATGGGAAGATTCTCCAGTCAAACTGTCTACAACTCCTGGACATTCATGATAAAACTTCCATCGCCATCAATGTCCACAATCACTGCATCAGGTCTCGTAAAAGAAATTCCAATTGCAGAAGGCAATACAAAATGCATTGCCCCAATTTACCAAATGTCAGCCACTGCCGAGGCAACGAGGCCTATTGTAGTTGTAAAAACTGTTCCATCCACATCTGATTAGGCTCCAAATCAGTAATTACCCTTTGTCAATGCATCCAGTGCCTGAATCGCACATTGAGGAACAGCATCTCCAAAAGTCAAAACTCAATGACAATTCATTTTCTGCTCATTTAGCTCCTGCCTCCAACATGAAAAAAATCTAGCTTATTGTCACGCCCCGCAACCAAGAGGCTACACCACGCAGGCGCCACGCAGACGCCCAACAGATGATGATATGGAGCCTGCATGGACCGGAGCTTTCTAGACTTCTCTACACAAGTATGGAACTTTCTGGAATTCT
>JAOTQH010000057.1:1908690-1920126 GCA_025631255.1 Cornus kousa | reverse complement strand
TATCTTAACTCTTTACTAGAAATTCAAATTTCAACTAACTTAAATGAACAGAAATTTGGAGTTTAATTGATCAATCACGTAAAAATTAGTAGAATGCAAAAAACATGAAAAGCGTTCCACACAATAACACCAAATTTACTTGGAAAATCCCATAAGAAGAAAAACATGGGACCTAGTCTAGACAAATCTAGTCTGCCATACGAAGAAAGGTAATATAACCCAAAGTCTCATGATGTAAATCCTATAATAGCCTAAGTTACATGAAATGTAGACTCACGTTAGTTGTTCCTTCATGCAAAACTGCTGTTGTCGATCCACGAAGCCGCTCCTCATGCAATTTTCTTTTCAATTCAAGATTGATCTCTTCCATAGTCGGGCCTAGCCTCCGAAAGCCCGAGACTCATCAAGGCTCAATTAACCTACAAAAGGTCAGTTCAGTCAGGCTCACATAAAGCCCTCAAGCTCGCTTTTTTTAATCAGCTTCAGGCTAAAAAAAACACGCTTTTAATTTTTTAATCATTTGTTCATATAATTTTCTTTTTTACTTACTGACCATGAAAATAAAATGTTCTACATCATATCACAATCATATTGTTTAATCTTGTGATTTTTTTTTTTTTGGGATAAAATTCGTAAATTTGTGTTGTCTACTTACATTTATTGCATTTAGTGATTGATTCTATGTATTTATGATAATATAGGATTAGAGTTTACATGATTATAGTTCTTTATTCTTTCACATTTGTTATCACATTTAATTTGGTTAATTCATATGCATATGAAAGGATTTATGCGCATTAATTTTCCTAGCCTCTTAATTGATTTATCAACCCATTTTTAGAGATTTTTTATTTGTTGAGCTGCCTATTTTGAGTAGTTCTGATTGTGCATTGATTTAATTGAACCTATATACAAATTGACAAGATATATGAATGTTGATCTGGCTAATTGATCCTATTGATATGTTGATAAATTCCTTTATTTTGATATTGACTAGTTTGTGCTTCATAGATTAATTATTTTTAATATGCTTTTATTTGTTTTGCATTATTACCACACACGCTTTATATTATGTCTTGCGCTTAGGCTCCAGAAGACCTTTGGTGCCATAGTGCGCCTTGAGCCTTTAACAACTATGATCTCTTCTACTAGTTGTCCAGCTTGTAGATATGTGTGGATTGGATTGTGTTGAGCTTTTTGATGCAGTTGGATTGAAGTAGATATGAACAATCAGTAACACTCACTATCTAGAATTCTAGATACATTATGATGAATGAAAGAAACATGAACTCTTACCAATATGATTTCTAGTATGCACTCGGTACGCGTTTTTTTGCTTGAAATATGCTTGCATGTGTTGATTTTTTTCCCGTCGAAAACGTAGGGGCCTTTTTGTAAATGGATTTAATTGAACTTGTTTGCAAACGTAAGTGCTTAAATCCTTTTTTGTGACTGGCTTATGCAATGTTCGATAACCAACTTGGGGTTTGATTGATTGAACCTAGTCTAGTGAGGGGCAATTGATACTTCAATTCGATCTAGGCACTTCTTTTATGCATTCAAAACTTCTTTTTAGGATCAAAACATGTTTGTTATGAATCCTATACATCAATAATGCTAATAATGTATTAATATGAATCTCAAGTTGGTGAGTGCATATTTGAGAGTTGTATTTACATTTTGCTGAATCTTGGAAATCTTCAAGAACTCCTTTCATTGTGTTAACTCAACTAAGTAACTTCTGAAAAATAAAAACGGAAATGAAATCAAAATTACGAAGTCTTTTGTGAACGAAAATTGCCAAACTCTGTCCTATTCCAAGCCCCAAAAATGTTCATTAGAGGTCCATAGAGAGTTGATTCAACCATTATCATTTTTTATTATGCATGTTGACTGCTTCGATGGTATTGAAATCCCTTTGGATGGTAAGTCTTTCTGCATTATGAAGTGTGTTTATATATGCGCAAGTATGGAGAACTGAAATTCGATTATGTTTGGGAAGCATTAACGGTTTCATTTTTTGGAAGTAATAATGAATGTGAATTATTTTAGCGAGGATTATAAGAAAGCCCAGATGATTCTATAAGCATATTTTTTAAAGAAAATTTTATGATATTCACATGCAAAGTTATTGATATAGGTTTGGAAACAAGTTACTCAGTTGGCCAACCATTGATTCAAATCATGAAATACAAACTTGTGCAAGGTATATCATGACTGAATTGAGGCTGATTCTTATTATGTTTGTTCGTGTTGAATGAGGGAGAAAGAAAGGCAGGAAACAATTGCATGGATTTTCACTAGACAGAAAGTGGAATCTAAACTTGTGGGCAAGTGTTATTCCAACCTGGGGAATTTCATGAAGGGGCAACATTTTAAGTAGAGTTTCTATAGCAGTTTTGTTCATTGGTTAATGTTGCAGTATTCACCTTTACTGCTTTGCTGGTCACACTACAGTAAGAGTTACTATTAGGTTTTTTTTTCCCCCTCTCAATAGCTGAGACTAGAGCTATTTAATGGTATCTAATTATGTTAGGTTTTATGGTAACCTCTTCTTATAAATAGAAAGTATAATTGACTTTGGGCCTGGCCTAAACCCCAAAATAGAAAAAAATAAAAATGGAAAGAAAAAGAAAAATAAAGGAGAATGTTGGCTACCAAAATAAACTGAGAAGTCAGGTGATCACCTTCGAAGCAAAAATTCTGCTACCACTCTCTTTCCATCTTCAAGATCTCTTGACCTAAATTGTAATATTCAGACTTCTCTTGTACCTTTTTGTTGCTGGAGGGTTGATGAAATCTTTGTTTGGTTGTTGTCGAAAGGCTACATATGTCAGGCTTTTTGGATTGATATACTAGGGGTAAATCACAACCTACATGAGGACATGCTAATCTGTCGTAATAGAACTTTTTTTATTTTTTTGATAAATTATAATAGAACTTGTTAGTGTTGTGACAATTGAATCTAAGTTGCAATCTGAGTTGGATTAGATTGCTAATGCTGACTTTGTCATGCAACTACAGAAGTCTTATGTTTCATACACTGGCTTGACAAGCAAGGGCACTCCTGCAGTTTTGTAGTCAACTTTAGATGCTTTAAAATTTTCTGGTCTTGAGCCTAACCAAGTGTTCCAATTAATGGTGCTGACCTTGTTATGTTACTAGCGTATTCTTTAGGTTCTTCTCTCCAGGTGGAGAATTTACTAGCTGCTTAAACATGTCTTTTGTTTTAAACAAATGATTAAATTATTCCTTTGGACACCCTCTGTTATATTGTTCTGGCACTGTAATACCTTTTTCCATATTAGCTCACAATTTTGTGAGTTTGATATGACTATCATTCTCCATTTGGTTGCCTAGAGGAAAAGAATTTCATGAAAGTCATTTCAACCCTTAAATGGGTCTTTTCTCTTTTTTCTTTTAAATCCCGAAATTAACCCTTAAATGGGTCTTAGATTCTAGACTTCTTCTATTTATTCCATCTTGTTAACAAGCTTGGAACATTTTATTGGTACACTTGTGCAAAAAGTAGCTTCTGTCCTAATTTTCTGACAGATTATTCCAAAGTGTTGAATCTGCTGTAATTCACCATCCCTGCTTGAAGGCTTGACATCGGATTATTGTTGAAGTTAACTTTTTATCAGTAAGTTGTCTAGTTAAAAGGTAGGTAGTAATACTCATTTCTCTTTCTGGTATTCAATTGGTTTTCCCTATATCTTTAGTTGGGTTGTTGGCTAATTGGGGCAGCTCCTCTTGGGACTGTCTTTAGTTGTGTGTGCATTTGGAAAGAAAGGAATTGGCATTCATCTGAGGATTTACAGGTCTCTAGTGTGAAGAAGTTTTTTCTTTTGAATTTGTATTTTGGGTTCGGGGAGGGATACACTTCTGAATGACTCCTCTGTGGAGTTTTTGGGACATATGAGGGTACAGATAATGTGTCATTTGCCATGTATACTTTGTGTATGCATTGGCTGCACTCCCATAGTCCTGTGGTGTTTTGTAGTGAATTTTGTATTTTATCAAAAAATAAAAAATAAAAAATAATTTGCCAGGAATCTCATAGGGGAGCTAAATGGAAGTGGTAGCAAAATGGAAGTGATTTATTGCTGTTTTAGGACTCTTTCTGTTTAATTCTTAATGCGTTTGCTGCCGTGTTATTTGATTCTTCCTTTGACTCATTCCTGCTTCTTGTAGTCTGTAGAATTTTTTTGGTGAGCTTGTCTTGAGGTACTACATGCATGAGGATTTGATATGGTCTGAATTGCTTTTGTATTTGGTGCTTTCTATCATTATGATGCAGATACCTACAACAAGGGCTAGATCTCCCAAGCTTGGTCGAAAGAAGAGCTCACCCACCAGAGACTCTGAAGGAAACAGCAGTTGCAGTGGTCAGTCTGGTCGGTTAAGTTTGGATGAGAAGGTGTCTCAAAACAACACCAAAGGTCCTTCCCCTGTCCATGTTAAGAAGCCTATACGGAAGTCCCTTCCTAAGCTGCCTTCTCAAAAAGTCAACTTATCCAATGAACCAAATGCTGCTGAATCTTGCAAGACCACATCATCCAATGAAACGAATGAACCTGCATCTCATAAAACCTTCCTTTCCAATGACAAAATAGAAGAATCTCATGAAACCACCGTATCCATTGAATCAAGCAAAACTGCATGTCATATTGATGAGCAGGAAGCGGCTCCAACTGTTGAGCCAAACCAAACTCAGGTTGATACAGATGGCGTGGCTGTCATTGAAGACCAAGCTCAGACCACCTTGGTTCAGGAGTCCATTGCTTCAGTGTATTAAATATGGCAGCACTGGAACTGAATGTGTATTTACCGAGCCCTCAATCAATTCACTTAAGATATTGGAGGAGGTATGAATAAGAATTGGATACTTGATTAGAAGGCATGAAGGATTTCATATTAAGGGTTGTTATGTTGTCTTGTTCATAGCGTCAAGGTTTGGTCATTCAATGTTGTGCTTGCTTTCAAGATTGCTGGTGGTCATTAGGATTCTGCAGCTCCATTTGCAGCATTGTATGGTAAACCTGTCTGTTTGATTCCCTAATTTATGTTTAAATATGCTTCAATTGTCTGGCTATTAAATGAGGGAAAATTTTGGTAAAAATTTGCACTTGGTTCACGATGAAACGTTGGCTTTTTAGCTTGTGATGTGCAATTGGGTTTGTTTTGGCTGTCTGGTGAACAAAATGTGTATTGTTTATTAATGGAGAGGTTATGTTGTATTTGTTGCACTTTTTTTCATCATATTCAACTTCTTCTCACAAGGTGTACTGCCTTTTTGTTCGACAAGCTATTTCCTCCCCTTCAGTTCTGTTTAGGTCACTGTTACAGGCTGACAGTTGCATCGTATCATAGTTGAGAATAGCGTTGATGGCGGCAACGGAGTTAACACTAGCAGTTCCTTCTGAACTATAATTAGTATCAATTTAAGAATAGTAAGTTGATCAATCTATGTTTTATGAACTGGAAGTTTACAGCACCTGGCTTTCATTTCCTACTTAATAATCCACATATTTTAGATCCGTATGGTGGCTTGTCAAATGCACTTGTTCCTATTGTTCTCAAGCTTCAACTTTTTTTTTTTTAATGCTACTAGATACTAGTTTTCTTATTTCTTTCTTCATTTTCATTTTCTTTATTTTATTTTATTTTATTTTTTTTATTTTTTAAAAGACCATGGAAAGGATATAGATGTTCAGAAGTTACGTAGTAAGTTTCCCAAATTTTGTTTTGCTTGTGTTGTCAGGAGTAGTTGAATAAGTTCTGCACTTGGAAGTGTTTATTCATTTATTTATCATTCGTTTGTTTTTTGTTCGATAAGGGAAAGTAATTTAATAGAGTTGTGATAAAGAGCCTTATTGTGATGGGTTTAGGACTACTTGTCATTTTTCATTTATTTATTTTAGTTATGGCAACCTTTCCTCGCAAAGTTAGGGCCAGTTTGGTTCACCGGAAATGGAAGGAAAAGCAGGAAAATGAAGAATGGCACACACACATGGTATATATTATGCCTCCACCAAGTTCGAACACTCAACCTCTCAATTTTGTAGAATAGCGTATATCATCTCGGTAGTGCCCATTGATAATATGCTCTTATTTTAATAAAAGACAAAATTTATGCAAAATGATAATTTTTTAAATTCATTAAAATAGTTTAATTTTATATATGATTATTATCACTTTGTTTCTTTTTCTTTATTAATTAATTAAATATAATAAGTAATTAACAATATCTTATCATTTTTTTTCCTTTTATAACTAATGTTTTTTTTTTTTTTCTTTTTAAAGTGCCAAAAATAAAAACTAATGTAAGATGACCATCTTGGGTGATTCTCAACCATAACATCCACTCTCTTTGGCGATGTGTTGTTTAATTTAATTTTTAATTTTTATATTGTTTTAGTCTTCTAAAGTTTTGTTCGAGAAACCTTGTAAGCTGACAAAGAACTATTTTTTAAAATTCAACTTTCAAGGATTTGCAAAAACCCTAGTGATGCCATTTAAAAGTTACAGTGTACCCCAGTCCGTTAAAAGAGTTGTTGAGGTGGGTCTAATATACCATTTTACCTTTGCAGAAATTATATTGTATTATGTTTTAATTTGTCTTTGTCGCATTTGTCTTACTTTTTTGTGATTTGTCGTATTATTGTGTCTATATAGTTGACCAGTAAATATTGAGTACGTCGTGTCAGATCCAATGACAATGCACTATTTCAAAAAAAAATTTGTCCACTTATAAAATTAGATGGGTATAACCATATAACTAACGACTTGGTGAATGGTCTACCACGTGGTATTAAAAACACATTGAAATTTAGTGAAAAAGTGGATCCTGAGCCAGAATTAGGCATAGCTCAAGCTCAACACAGTATCAAAATGGAACTGAAAATATGTGGGGCTTTATGGGCAGGCTTTAGACTTGCCCAACCCAATTGACAATCCTACAGAATTAATATTAATAATTGTCAAGTACATTATACAATGGAATTGCAATATAGGGTACGTAGTATCATCATGGTTGAAAGAGTTTATTTCCACATTTGCATTTCCATGAGAGGAGATAGTAGTTGCCACCTTCATCATGTGATGATGCCCTTACATCTTTCTTTTGATGAGGTGGAATGACCAAAGTAGCCATACATGGCCTACAATTGAAGCACTTGTTCACACACATTGGAGGCCTTGATCCCACCACCATCTCTCCTTCCTCCAAACTCTCAGTTTTATAGCTTGAAACCCCTATTCCAAATGCCAACAAAAAACAAAAAACAAAAAACATGCTTTTAAGATTATAATAAACAAAACACAATTTTAAATACCTAAAACCAGTACTTGGATTCTCTCCTGTATCTGGTACACAGAAAAAGGTGAAGATCATTCCACATGGGATGAAGCAAAATCAATACTCGAATCCTCAACTGTGTCTGGTGCATAGAAAAAGGTGAAGATCACTCCACATGGGGATGAAGCAAAATCAATATTCGGACCCTCAACTGTGTCCGTTGCACTGAAAAAGGAGAAGATCACTCCACATGGGATGAAGTAAAACCATTACTCAGATCCTCAATTGTGTCCGGTGCACAAGAAAAGACGGAGTTTATTTATGTCTGTGGGGACAACACCCCCCTTACAGTTGTAGGGTGATTTCCACCTTCTTTTGTACACTTGACCAAAACTAGCTACTTCATCATCTTTCATGTAAAATATACTTAAAGAAACTTCAAATAGAATAGACAGGTGTGAACAAGATTACAGAGTGAAGTAATGTGAGGATTGTTTTACCTGCTTTGGAAGGTAGACACATGAGGGAAAAAATGAAAATAGAACTGATTAGAACTTTGAACCCACTTGAGCAATTGGTTGATGAAACCATCAGTGTTGAAAAATCTTTGATGATCTTGTTCATATGCAGCTTGTTGAGAGAAAGTGGAAGGAGAGACAAATAGAACAAGAGAGAATGAAGGCTTTTTTAGGGTATACAGATAGGGTGTTTGGAGAAAATTGAGAAGATTTGATTGTAAAGGGGGGCAAGGGAACAGAGTTGATGGATGGTGTCAGTAAAAAGGACACACTTCTCTGGTGATATTAGTTGCTCAGTAATTAAATGCATCTCAGAAAATTTTACCCTTTTGTTATTGGCCATTTGTGAGTGTATTTTTCCCAGAATACAAGTGTAGTCAAAATTAGGGTTTCCTGCATTATTACATGGTTTGGGTCATATAGGGCTGATCAATCACAACTTAATACGTAATTAAAATGTTAAATAAAATTAATTTAGTTATTTGAGTATTATGATTATGATTCGTCGTATCATTTGATTCACGACGTATCGATCGATACGCTTTTTTTAAATTTGATACGCGACTCGTATCGACCAGTTTTTATTGCTTCTTCTTATATTCGTTACACTGCGATCGTAACTGATACCGTGAATATGATCAATACTGCAAATCATAACTATAATTGATCTGAAGTATGTAATCCCAATCTGAACTATGTAAATGACATACTATTTCACAGGAGGTGATTTTCATTCATATATAATTTCTCGGGGTACTTAAACTTGTTGTCGAATGCATGGACTTTTTTGTGACCTAGCTATTAGGTCTACTCTGGTTTTTCAGCCCCCTTGTCTTTATTGGGCACATCAAGCAAAGCTAACCAGCAGGGGAGGGTCTTTCTGGAAAACTTTTGCACTGACTTGGAATAATTTGAGAGGGATGACTGAAATGACTATTTGTTTTTTTTTGCTTGGCTGACTTTTGATGATCCATACTCTTTTAACAAGGAAGAGCATTTTGCTAAATTAGGTTAAATGGCATAAACTAATCAAAACAGATCATCATTGTTCAAGCATAAAGTTAAATATTCTAAGTTAAAATAAATAAATAAAACATTACTTGAAATAAGTTCTATTGTTTTATATATATTGCTTGCATTTGCAATTTGATTGTCTTCAAACAATGTTGCTTCAGAAGATTCAGATTCTGTAAACACAAATGGGCCTTCATTTTACTTTCTTTTCTCAATTTTTGATGATTCCTCATCATGTAAGAGACATGTATCATTCACAAGGCCCAGGCCCAAGCCTAAGCCCAAGCCCAAATTGTAAGATTTGCAAAATCTGTGATGGAATATTCTGTATATAATAAATGCACATGTGGACGAGGGGCATGAGATGTTGAATGGCCATCTTTGATACTGTCAATGTGTGGTTTTCTTTAATGGATTCTGTGAGATTTGCAATTCCATTGATTGGACTCCAT
This sequence comes from Cornus kousa, assembly GCA_025631255.1. Classification (NCBI taxonomy): domain Eukaryota; kingdom Viridiplantae; phylum Streptophyta; class Magnoliopsida; order Cornales; family Cornaceae; genus Cornus; species Cornus kousa. The sequence goes on along the minus strand of JAOTQH010000057.1, from coordinate 1,910,842 downwards.
AGTGGTCCACCAAGCTCTCAAAGGGAATCTTGTGTCAAAACCACCAGTTGTGACAGGTTGGTTATTTGTTCCATACATCATATGCTTTCACATTATAATTCTTCCGCAGCTTTATTTTTTAACGAGAAATTATTACACTATCCCGACTCTGTGTGCTCAGACACACCAAAGAAAATCAAACCTTTCATTAACATGAAATTCATATATGATCTTGGAACACACTATATTATGACTATCCAAATTCAAGTTACCTCAAAAAAAAAAAAAAAAAAAAAAAAAAAAAAAATAAACACAAATTAAACATCTTGCAATTAAATTCTAACCAAACAGAGCCAAAAGGTAATTGCTTGCTCTTGACAACTGGCGACATTGATGATACATTAAGAACCAAGACTTGAACGAGTGGTTTAGCTGAAGAAGACGAGGCTGAAAGTGAAAGAGCAACAAATGCAACAACTCTTCAGGACGCTTACCAAATAAGAAGCAATTATTCCATTGACTCATGGTTTCTGTAGTTGGCTTCCATATTCTGTAGCTGGTACTAGTATCTTTAGGGATTGGATCTTACAACATCAATCATGTTCTTTTTATTAGGGTAGGGTGGCCTTTGTGGATGTTTGGTAACTGCTCTCACGCAGTGCTCTCGCTCGGGGTGCCTCTCATTCTCACGCTCCATGTGTGGTGCCACTTTCACACTCTGGGCGTGCTCCCTCTCTTTAGACTTAAATTTTATCACTTTCGCTTCGCTTCCTCCTTCCTTTTGTGTGTCTGTGACTTAGATTTTACTTCTATGTGACTTCGCTCCCGACTCAAATATCTATGTAACTTATATTTTACCACTCTCGCTCCTGCTCTACGTGTTACCACTTTCATTCTTGCTTTAGACTTAAATTTTACCACTCTGGCTTCCTGCTTCCTTTTTGAGCGTCCATGACTTGGATTTTTCTTCTCTATGGCTTCGCTCCCGACTTAAAAATCTATGCGACCTAGATTTTTTCTCTTGCTCATGCTCCATGTATTACCACTCTCACTCCTACTTTAGACTTAAATTTTACCACTCTAGCTTCCCGCTTCCTTTTTGTGTGTCCCTGACCTAAAATTTTCTTCTTGTGTTACCACTCTCAGTCCCGCTATCCCCGTGTGACTTGGATTTTATGCGAATCGCACAGGTTGAGCATGCTTTTGAAGTAAATAGTGCAGGCTCTTTTATAGGTTCCAACTCCCTTTTTAGTCTGGCTTTGTTGCTATTACTCTCACATTTCTGTACAGTTTTCTCGTTCTGTTGTTCAATGAGAAGAGAAGAAAAAGAAAGAAGAAAAGAAACAGAGAAATAATTTGTACCAGAAGATCACAATATCACTGAAACAAATTTTATTCAATATTATTACATAAACAGAAGGCATACAACACTACGATTATCAATACCCTCACATTACATCAAAGGTTGCAGAATACAGTTCATGAACAGGTGAAGCCAAAAAACACCAGGGCTTGGTAATAAAAAACAACCCTTCCAATATGAAAGAGTTGTCACGGCAGACTGAAAGAAGCTGCTGCCATGGCCAAAGCCCAAGAACAAAAGGCGTCAAAATTGAACTGCCAAAAGCAACCTCAGTAACAACTACGACGAGGAATCTTAACCCACCCTAAGAGGAAAACAGAGACCCAACCATCAAATGCAGAACACTGGGGTTCAAAAACGTGGTAGAGACTGTAAAATGGGAAGTGGAGAAGACTCGAAAACAGTGTAAAACGAAAAGCTAATAGAAAGCTCAGCTAAAGCGTGGGATAACCAACGCAAAGGCTAGGCTAAAACAGCAGGTGCCAACACCTAGCACAACACCACTAGGACCATGGGAAAGAATCTCTAGAACCAGAACCAAGTAAACTGTGTATTCTCAGGGAAGTATGGCCGTGAAGAATAGGAGACCCTACCATTTGGGGGGCCAAAATTCTTGCAACAGCTTTCTAATGTGGAAAGCTGCAAAAAAAGAGTAACCGGCCATATTCCCTGGAAAAAAGGAACTAAGTCACTGGATCACAAGAGGACCCATAGCTGATGGACCCAAAAACTACACAAACTGCTGCTACCAACAAGAGTAAACTGGGATATTGAAACGTCCTTGAATCATCCTGAGTCCAAGGACAGGGG
>JAOTQH010000057.1:1888824-1908590 GCA_025631255.1 Cornus kousa | reverse complement strand
CACCTTGCTAAGAGAACAAGGTGGGTCAAACCAACCCTTACAATAGATAGTAACAAGAACAATGAAGTATAATAAATCTCTAAAAGATAGAAGTACAATTTTCAGTTCACAAGTAGAGTATTAATGAATATAAATGAAGCTCAAACTCTATGTATGATATGAATGAGAGAAGATGAAATAAGTGAAGAACAAAAGCTCTTATGAACTAAATAGAATCTCTCAAGTGTAGAATAGAGCAAAAGCTCTTTGAAGATTCGACTTTGAATCTTTAATTGAATCTCTCAAGTTTTATATATGAATGATATAAATGAGAGATAAAGAGAAGATGAAGAACAAAAGCTCTTTAATGCCTAATATGGTCTCTCAAGTGTTGGCTCTTTGATGCTTTATGATTTCTCTTGAATACACTCTCTTCTGCATACCCACAATGTCCATACATTGTGTATTTATAGGCCCTTGGAAGAATATAGCCGTTAGGGGGCATTATGGTAAGTTCCCATGAGGTCAAATGGTTAAAATAGCCGTTGGGAAGCTTCTGCCCATACATCTAACCGGTTACAAGGCTTAACTATTCGAGTAGATGAGATTCAGATCTCATCTAACCGGTTACAACAGATGCATTTTGAAGTGACTTCTTTCTGTCTCAGTACAGCTACTCGGTTACAAGGATTGTCCTAACCTGTTACAAGTAGTATTTCAAGGATGGTTCATTCTGCCCATTCAACTACTCGGTTAGAAGGATCTTCTTAACCGGTTATATGGACATCAGAATTTGTTGACAGTATTTCAGACAGTTGAATTAATGTCTTTATAGTATTTATATATCCTTTTATTTTAAGTTTACAATGTAAATAAGGAAGTACCCCCCATTTGGATTCAATAAAAAATATAGAAAAATTGAAATCCAACTAAATCAAAATGTAGAAATTCAATTTTAGTACAAATTTGGATTTTCGATAGTTTTGGTAAAAATGAATCCTTATGTAGACCAATGTAGAATTGATGAAAAAATCTCATAAAATCAGATTTGGCTATTTGAAGTGTACCGGAAAAAATTATTTTGAAATAATCATTATTCAAAAATTCATTTTTTATACTTAGCCATTTTTCATACTTAGCCAGAAAGACAGTTTTTCATTAGGTGCATACTGGGTCCAAATGTTCTTTACCAAGGTATAGTAACAAAGGCTTTATAGATGAATAAATAAGTTCTAAGCCTTAACTTTTACTTTCTAGAGACCAAAGAGAATCATGTAATTGATGTGCATGGTCGTAACATTTTAGCTTAAGTGTTGAATTCTTTCAAAGTTTATGCAAGCTTGAACTAACTCATTTTTTAGCAAAGACTCCATACGTCAATTATGTATATGGATGAAGTGCATAATCTATTGCTAATGGATGTAAGAACTCATGAATGATAATGATGATATGCATAATCATATAGAGATGAGCTTTAAATGCATTCATAAATACTTTGACATTGAATCCTAAACACTCATCATTCTATTTACTCATGTCTTCTTACTTTGTCCATGATCGTATATGCTTCGAGATATTCTTGCTTCTCTGCTTTCTAATTGGAAAAAATACTGATTGAGGGGCTCGTGAGTGGGGATGTGCGCCCGCCACCCGTAACTTGTCGGTCTTGTTGGTTTTGAAGAGAAAGGAATCAATCCCCTGCATAAAATCCTTCTTGCAACAATTGTACTGAAGGAGGGAAAGTCTGGAAGATCCCCCTTGTTGAATGTATAGCGGGACTAATGATAAGTATGTATGTGTGTGTGTATATAATTTACACATGGCACTCGTAGCAATAAATTTTAAAGGATTCTTTTACTGCCATGCTATTGCTAGGTGTGAGCTTTTGGCATCTGAATGACTGAAAATCCATCTTTACACACGATATGTAATGAGAATGAATGAAAAATCTTTTTGGCAGCATCAATTATTTAACATGGGTCCCATAGTTACACAAGTTGACATGTCAATTTAAATTGGTCTCACCTGCAATCATGGGGCTTATTATCAATTGCACAATGTTCAAATGCTTCCATAGTCCAATTAGTTAATAACATCTCTAATAAATTTTAAAATGTGAGGTTTTGACATTTTATATTTACTAATTTAACTTTTTAACACTTATTGTCTTAAAAAAAAAAAAAAAAAAAATACTAAATTTGTTAATGGATCGAATCCGATCCAATTATCCAAATATGAATGGAATAAACAATAATATAATTCTTTACCTTAACAAATTTTATATTGGATATTAATTATAGGTAATCCAATCTAATTAAAATTATACAAATATATTTATCACATTATAATATACTATAAATTAAAGTTATATACGTTTATATACTATTAAATTTATATATATTAATTATCTACCATTATATTCATTTGGTTGCATAATTATATTATCCACCATCCTATATATGAATAATTCTTCAATCTATCTAAACTTATAATTAGATATGTCAGTGCGCAAGACTTTAATCCGATTCTAAATCTGATTCGTTCCGAATCCGAACGAATTAAGATATATGGATTGGAATATTCAATCTAATAACTTGTTAATAATCCGAATATAATAATTTGCTAGTTAAATAATAAGAAATGGATTTGGTCTAACCATTCAAATTCGATCCATTGACAAGCCTACACCAAACATAGGGCCTATTTGATAACTAATTTTGTTATGTGTTTTTGTTACTAAATCGGTGAAAAACAAAAATTTATGGCTAAAACATTTTTATTACATTTGTTATATTTGCATCTATCTACATCATAAAAGGCAAAATTTTGAAAATAAGAAAAATATATTTTCACTTGTTTTTATTATGGAAGTTGAAAACTGTCTATAGAATTTAAAAATAAAAAATGATATTTGCATTATATATATATATATATTTATAATTGTATGAAATTAAAGACACTATCAACAGTGTAATCAATTGAGAACTATCCCAACTATGAACACCTTTTTCTCACTTGCCAAACAGCCGGTTTCAAAACTGAAAACTGAAGAGTGAAGAAGACACAAGTATAAAACCTACCGTACAACCTCATTTTCATTTGAGATTTGGGCGGACGCAAGAATAAAACCTACCGTACCATCTCATTTTAGTGTTCCTATTTTTTGGTTTCCCTCTCGTCTCTTCTCTTCTCTTTGCCTTTGATTATACACCGAAAAGGAACAGCAAATCAGAAAAGAAGGTTATATTTTACTTTTCTTCGCATTGCATTTTTAGGGTTTAAGTGTCTGCTCCATTATAAGGTCTTTATTTTTCTGTTCTGCATATGTACACACATACATATATTAGGGTTCTGTTAATGTCCTGTATATTAATTTGAAATGGTTCTATTTTTGTCTCAGATCTTTTACATATTATATCAAAATATCTCTTTCATGATTGTTGATTATTCTCTATTCACATGACTTTTTTTGATCTTAGATCTTGTTGGTTTTTTTTTTTTTTTTTTTGTCAGAAAGTTTGCTTATTTGTGTCTACGAAGTGTACTTGTGTATCTGTACATGTTTGTTAAGATGATTTATCCTCAATATTTCCTTTGTTTCATTTTAAATTGGTGATGGTCTTGATTTGAAAGAGTCTAAGAAGATTTTATTATAATCTAGACATAGAATGTGTGATTTTATTCTGGTTACATTCGGGAAAATGAGATTGACACTATGGCTTGCCTTTTTTCTTTTATCCTTTTGGGTCTGGACAGGATTACCTAGCTCAAAATACTAAATACTACAAATGGGTAGCCATTATCCCATTCTATGTTTCTCTGTTTTATCTCCATCATTTTTTAATTTTTAATAAAAAGGGAATGGATGGTGTAACATATAGACGTAGAGTTTGGCTGCTTTATAAATTAGTCAAAATATTCTCTTTTGTGACATATGGACATAGATTTCATGTGAAACATGGTTTGGCCTAGGAAGAAAATGGTAATGGGAAAATGGGATGGAATGGAATGGAGAGGAATAACTTTTCCTTCCCCATTTTTTAATTCTTATCTATTTGGGGGGCATGGGGGATATATTTAGGATGGAACTATGACCTTTGACAGTTTTTGTTGAAATTATTTTCAGAGTATGTTTGGTAGCATGATCAGCAATTTCTGATATTTATGAAATGTGTGGTACTTGAAAGCCAAAAGATTTTAATATATGGTGTACAATCAATATGGTACTGATAAAAGTTCATAGAAAGAGATGGTGCTTTAGTCTAAATGGGAAATGTTACTGAGCTGAATGGTGGGAAAGGATTTGGGTTGATCATCCTGAGTGGTTGGGGTTTCACTTTTGTTGAGTGTGCTTCATAAGCAGAATTTTATTTATTTATTTTTGTAAAAGTATAAGCACTTTTAGATATCATTTCCAGTTTCTTGATATTCCCTTTCCAACAGCATTTATACCTCATTCTTCATTTCGACTTTAGAGCTATAATTTGGGATGCTATGGACCTGATTGGGTGTTGTAGAAATTGTACCTGATTAGCTTCCAAATGATTGCTGTAAGTCATTAAGAAGACATTGAATGAGTTGTGACTAAATTTTACGTTTGAGCTTACTTATCCTAATTCTCTCTTACTTTGATACCCTTCTATATCGTTTTCTTTTATATAATTTTGTTAGTTATTTTCCTTTCTACTTCCTCTTTCTTTTCAATCAGTATTTACAACTAAACATAAAATGGTAGAGATCTCATAAGATTCTTTGAAATTATGCACTGCTTGTAAAATTTTCATGAAGTTTCTTCCAGTGGCTTCACATTATGAAGAAGAGATATCCTTCTGTGGCCACTAATTATTCAAATGATTTGGAGTGATTTCCAGTTCTTTTATTGCAATGTTGATCACATATATTGCATGCACACTCTGGGTAAACCTGTTCATGAGTTAATGGGGAAGTCTTGAATTTTTAGAGTTAAAAGTGTCTCAGTAAGTGTTTCTCATGAAAAGAATTGTGTAGAAAACAAAAGGCTTTCCTATTGGAATCTTCTACATTACACTATTATATTAGATACAATGTATATTAGTGGGAAGGATGTGTGCAATCTATCATGAAATCTGGGATTTATAAAGGTCCAAAACTGTGATGCACACCTGCACTTAATACTCTTACAAGAGTCCATACAACATAGAATCCCTCTTACCTTCATTGTTTTATGCTATGACTTCAGAATCATTCACATTATTTTTATAATAACAATCTAAATGTATTTCAACCATGCATAGTGATTAAAACGTGCTGCTTTAGACCTGGACGTGGAAATTTTTTCTCTGAAATTTAAAGAAGCCTTACCATGACTAATTTTAATTGGCCAGACAAATATCATTGGCTTGTATTCTTTAACTTTCTCTATAGATCCTTGAATGTCTATTTTATGCCTAGTTTGAATACGAGTTAATGATTAGGTTAGGGATAATATAATTATTGTAATATTTTTTCCCTCTCTTCTGTGTGAGAAGTGGTGACTGATGGGTCTTCCCCCGTCCGCTCAAAGATTGGGTTAGGGGGGTTGCAAGATACATATCCAGGGCAGTTTGGCTCAGGGGGTTTCTGATGTTCACCTCCTCAAATTATTGAGCTTTTGGTCAATGGTCAATTACATGGTTAGAATAATGTAGACTTCATCTTATTTTATATTTTTTATTAGTAAATGTAGCTTTTATTTTTGGAACCTAAGAAGTAAGAATTTGGATTTGTTAACTTGCAGGTAGTTTCATTATGATATTTCTTAATTTGACCATTTTGTTAAGAATTATTAACTAAAATGTAGCCTTATTTTGATATATTTTATATATTTTTTGTAAGGTTCTGTTGCAATGGATGCGGCAACACCTAATTCTCAACGTCGGCCATTTTCAATCAAACTGTGGCCACCAAGCCAAAATACACGATTAATGCTTGTGGAGCGAATGACAAACAATCTTTCTAGTCCATCCATTTTCACTGAGAAGTATGGTAGTCTGAATAAGGAAGAGGCTGCAGAGGATGCCAAACAAATTGAAGATGCAGCTTTTGCCACTGCAAATCAACACTATGAAAAGGAGCCTGATGGTGATGGGAGTTCTGCAGTGCAACTTTACGCAAAGGAATGCAGTAAACTCATCCTAGAAGTCCTCAAAAGGGGCCCTAGAACCAAGGACAAAGAGATTGTGAAATCTGTGGAAGTTACTGCAGCACCCCATGAAACTGTTTTTGACATTTCTAAAGGTCAACGGGCCTTCATTGAGGCAGAGGAGGCTGTGGAGCTTTTAAAGCCATTAAAGGAGCCAGGAAATTCTTACAGTAAGATATGTTTCAGTAATAGAAGTTTTGGCTTAGGTGCAGCCCGTGTTGCAGAGCCCATCTTGGGATCCCTCAAGGATCAGTTGAAGGAAGTCGACTTGTCAGATTTTGTTGCAGGAAGACCAGAGGTGGAAGCTCTTGAAGTCATGAATATATTCTCAGCAGCACTTGAAGGTTGTGTTTTGACGTCTCTAAATCTTTCAGACAATGCCCTAGGTGAGAAGGGTGTTAGAGCATTTGGGATGCTCCTGAAATCTCAGAGTAACTTGGAGGAACTCTATTTAATGAATGATGGCATTTCGGAGGAAGCTGCACACGCTGTTTCTGAGTTAATTCCTTCCACGGAAAGGCTTAGAGTTCTGCAGTTTCACAATAATATGACTGGTGATGAAGGGGCTGTTGCTATTTCTGAGGTTGTGAAGCGTTCTCCCTTGTTGGAGGATTTCCGATGCTCCTCTACTAGGGTGGACTCAGATGGAGGAATTGCCTTGTCTGAAGCACTTGGAACATGTCCCCATTTGAAAAAGATCGATTTACGGGATAACATGTTTGGTGTAGAAGCTGGAGTCATGCTGAGTAATGCTCTTTCCAAACATGCAAATCTTAAAGAGATTTATCTGAGCTACCTGAATTTGGAAGATGAGGGGGCAGTTGCATTAGCCAATATTCTCAAGGAATCTGCCCCTTCACTTGAAGTCTTGGAGATGGCTGGAAATGACATGACAGCTGAAGCTGCTCCCAGTTTAGCTGCTTGTATAGCATCGAAGCAGTTTCTCACCAAGCTGAACTTGGCTGAGAATGAACTACAGGATAAGGGTGCTATTCAGATCAGCAAGGCATTGGAAGAAGGTCATGCCCAGTTGAAGGAAGTTGATTTGAGCACCAACTCAATAAGAAGGGCTGGGGCTAGGCTACTGGCTCAGACTGTGGTGCATAAGCCTGAATTTAAGTTACTAAACATTAATGGGAATTTCATCTCCAATGAAGGCGTTGATGAGTTAAAAGATATATTTAAGAAAAATTTGGACATGCTTGGGCCATTGGATGAGAATGATCCTGATGGAGGAGAGGATGAAGACAATAAATCCGGGGACGAAGATGAAGAGATCGAGAATGACTTGGAATCAAAATTGAAGAATCTTGATGTCAACCAAGATGAGTAGAGGTTCTCTAATTTCAGGTACCACTTTTGGGTTCAAATAAAGAAATGATTTGGAATATGTAATTGTCAAGCTACTATCACATTGTATTTGACTGACTGCTTTGTTGGATTTAATTCATGAGCAGGCCAGCTGCAGTAATTCCTATGGAAGCTAACAGAGTCTTCAGCAAGTAGGTTATGCTTCATAAGGTCTCCTTCTTAGCTACCATGTAATAGCTAGTCTAGCAATATTACCAAAGAACTTTTGACATTTGTTCTTAGTAGTTTGGATTGATGATTTTTGCTCTTTTTTAGTGTATTATCCTAGCATTTCCATAGCATCTATGGTTGTTTTAAGGTAAGGAAAATGTTATATCTTTGATCTACCTTGCCAATTTGTTTTTGTTTCGGGTTTTCCCCTGGTTGTTTGGATCCCATTCTTCTTATGTTTTCTAATCATATTTTTCATCTCGAATTTCCTGTGAAACTGATCTTCAAAATATCAAGTTTGCAAACATGTCAATGTGCATTTATTATTTCAAGAGTAGACCAGGATATTGTAGTTTTGAGTGTTAGAGAGTCAAAGTTCACTCTTGAAAAATCGGGAATATTGAAAGTCTTGTTCTGTTGTGCGGGACAACAAAATGATTAAACATATGTCTACTCTTCAGGATAGACGTCCATGTCTTCATGTTTTTAAAACATGCTGATAATACTTATTTGTGCCCAGAGTTTCCACCTCTATGGTACATGGACAGACTTCTATAGTTGGACGGATCTTTCAAATTGAAATATCCAAACACATCCCTATCGTATCAAATGGTTATTTCTCATCAAGGCTATATATAGGGCACAGGGGTAATCCAAGCATTTGGGAAACATTTGAAATATTTTGTGTAACTTAGCTCTTTCATTCTCATTCTTTGAAAGCTAGAGAAAGCCCTAGATCTCTAAAACAGATTCATATTCTTATGACCTTTGCTAGAGTTGTGATACACATTTGAGTATCTTTCACATCTAGCCATACGCTTCGAGTTGAGCTTTCATCACTTGCTACATCTGCTACTCTAGAAAGAGAGCTTTGATTGTATACATTCATCCTTTGAAGAGGATACATTTTGTACTCAAACTTGTGTATCTTTGAGATTGTTGCGAAAGGGTTAGTGCCTTGAAGTCTAGGTGAGGTGCTCACTTAGCAATGGGAGACAAGCTGGTGAAGATTTGTAATGGTTTGCTCTCCATCCGTAAAGGTGGGGTTGATAGTCTATGCTTTAAACTCTTGAGAGAGGTGCTCTTGAGCCGTGGATCTCTCTTGAGTCATGGATTTAGACACGAGGGTACGAACTACAGAAATTCGTTAGTCCATGTGGTACACATTTGAGTATCTTTCACATCTAGCCATACACTTCCAGTTAAGCTTTCATCACTTGCCACATCTGCTATGCTAGAAAGAGAGCATACATTCATCCTTTGAAGAGGATACATTTTGCTCAAACTTGTATATCTTTGAGATCACTGTGAAAGGGTTAGTGAACCCTAGGTGAGGTGCTCACTTAGCAATGAGAGACAAGCTGGCGCATATTCGTTAGGGTTTGCTCTCCATCGGTGAAGGTGAAGGTGAGGTTGATAGTGGATGCTTGAAACTCTCGAGAGAGGTGCTCGAGTCATGAATTTAGACACGAGGCCCCCAACTACGGAAAATCGTTAGTCCATGTAGCATTTGATTGTTGTTCTTATTATTGCTATGATTGATTTCACACCAAGTGTTTTGAGAAAAAGACGAAGAACTACTATAACTAGTCAAAAGACTCAATTCACTCCCCTCTTCAGGCATTGTTTGGGCAACAATAATAATTTTATATATTTTTAAAATTGTAATCATACACTATTAATTTGGTCCTCTCAATTGAGAATTTTTGGTTCCTCCCTCCATAAATGACCCATATCTAAACACATCTATGCGGATGTCGTTGGACACTCACAACAGCCATGTCTTTACCCTAAAGTTTCCAGTCAAGATCAACTTGGTGATTTTGAATCTAGGGATGGCAATGGGCGTGGGGAATGCCATCCCTATCCACGTACCCGTTTAGAATAGCTACTTCCATTCTTGCCCCAAAAAAGGGGAGGGGTTTTGTAGAGTATTTTTGTAATTGTAATACGAATCTAAGTAAAATAAATAATAAAATAAAATTTTAACTATGATAAAAATATTTTTTTCTCTTGATTTGACTTTTCAATTGAAACTTAATTAAGACTAAAATTATTGTTAGAACGAGAAACTTAATTAAGACTAAAATTATTGTTAGAACATCAAAATAATATATAGAAGTTCGCAAATAAGAATAATACAAATGAATATTTAGTGATTGAAATAGAATAAATTAGGATTTACTTAATATAAATCTAATATAATTAAATATAAAATAAAGTATAAGGACAAAATTATAATTCATTACTATAAACAGGGTGAGGTGGGGAGGGGTGACCCTTCCCCATCCCTCCTCATAACTATGATTTTTGTCTCAAAACTTCCATAACCGTTCTAAACGGACAAGGTTTTGCGCGGTGTTTTAGCATCCCTAATTTTGCTGATAACAACCTATTTTGATGTTATTTGGTTTCATTTTTAGGACCAAAATGGTTTAATTCAATTTCGAAAAGCTAAATTGAAAGTACGACATCTGCTAGCTCCACAACAGATTGCTTCTCCTTGTAGAAGTTGGCCAAGTGCTGAGAGTTCAAAAATTTTAGGTTAAACCAACTCCACGTCCAGTGGTCTACTAACGATGGAAGATACCGAAACTCATGATGCTATTTAGAACTGTTTCCAAACAGTCTTTATAGTACTCTGACGGCTTCCAAACAGTCTATAGCAACTGGATTATGGGTTGAAACTATAAATATAATAAATACATCGAGTTTCAATCACTTGCTTCATCAATTACTCTTCAGGAGATTACTTTATCTATTAAAACAAAGAATCCTCATTCATAGTTATTTTCAGTACTTTTTTGCCCAATAACTAATATATGTGCGTGTATATATATATGTGTAGATATATAAAGGGAATTTTAATATTAACAAAATCCCACATTGATAAAATACACTATAATCTTCTTCTTAATAATTAATTTTATTGTATTCTCATATTGCCGAGTCAAGTAACGTGGACTTGTGACCAAGTAGGGCATTAAAGTGGTTGGATGTGGTTCTTGGCCACCGGTGCAGGCGAATGCACCGCTCTCTCGCTTCCATGACAACAAAATGGGTGCGCACCAATTTCTCTGGGTTAAAGGGGACCCGAACCCCGATGGGGTAGCCTCTCCGGGTCAGAGAGGAACCCAACCCACCACGGGTTGGCCAATATGCAAATCCCAAAAGTGAAATTAACCGGGTTAAATGGAAGGGCCCTACAACCATGGGCCAAGGCCCATGGTTGCAAGAGAGAGTTGAATGGGCATCCTGCCTTGCGTACCCCACCAGTGGCCTCCCCACACACAACCACTTTTATATATATGTACATAGCACATATATATTATTTTCTTTTTTCTTATATATATATATATATATATATAAAATTTAGTTAAAAGACCTTCCCAAAAAATAGTCCAGGCTTTGTTACGTAATTACATTTTCAATTTGTAGGGGAACTTTAATATAGGGTACCTACTAGTAATAGTTATGTAAGAAAATATATAGATATATCATATATATTTTTTAGGAAAATGGTTATGTAGGGAATATTAATGTTTCGCAAAATAGACCAAGTGAGTGTTAAAATTGAAAAAGGTGACGATGTGAAAAATCAAGAAGATGAGGATACATAACTTAGCTCTATATATTATACAGCTTTTCTTAACCCTAACCCTAACCCAGGACTGTATACACACACATATCATCCTCTAATGAAGAATTCCTACTCTCCACATTCATGGTGAGTTTTTGGAGTATTGAAGTTATATATTCTCTATATATATATATTTATTTGTGATAGATATTTCTGGATGCTAGTTATAGTTCCAAATTTGTTCAACATTACTCTTAATACTTGAATAGTTCCATGCAGCATTTCATTTAAACAAAAGACTTCAACAATTAAGTTCAATGCAGAACATGTTTTCACATCTAGCTGACAACAGAAGAATGAAGCAACTAAATAAACTCCCCAAGGTTAACAATTAATCAAGTATAAATGAATACCCAAGCATTACCCAAAATTTTAGAAAATAGCAAGCATTTACATCATAACTTACAGGCAAAAACAATTTTGAGTTCTAACATATCACTTGAATACCACTTCTTTAATTGCCCCACTCAGAATTGTAAACCAAAATCATGTAAAAAGCATTTAAGAGAAGAAACAGATACAAAATTCAACATAAAACAAATTTTAATGCAATAATAGAAGTGTAAATTAGTCAAAAAAAAAAAAAAAAAAAACAATTAGTTACATGCTTCGTAAGCTTAAAAATTTTCATTATTAGACGGAACTGAAATCCCATTAATCTTTACCTAGATTGACTAGGCATGATAGCGAATTACCAAAAATATATATTCTGTCTACGCAGAATGCTAGAAAGGAAAAGAAATGATTTCCATAATGAATATATATAAACCCAAGAAAACCCACCAGATAGGCTTCACAGATGTCCGAGTTGGCGAAGGCAATGGCTTAAGAAGAGAACTTCTCAGATTTGACTCTAAGACTCGGTCTCGGATGAGTGATTAATCTTGGGCTTTAAAACCTAATTAGATGGATCGTCATGACCTAAATCCCCCAATCCACAAAAAATAAATAAATGAATAAAAGAAAATTCCAAGGGTCATTTTCATTGCAATAAATATATCCACTAAAACTCAGCAGCCGTATCCTAGGGTTGCAAATTAACCAAAATGTTCGTAGACAGTTCAAACTCAAACCGCTAGGGACTCGATTTGTGTTCATTATCAAATTAATGAATGAGCTCGTGCTCATTTTTAATTCATTAAATAAACAGGCTGTGCCCAACCAACGGCAAGCTTAACTCTTTAGGCCCATGAACAACAGCCCATTTAACTTGGCCCAACAAGACTACTCTGACTGATTAGGGTACACGGACAAAGCCCATCAAGTTATCTACCCAGGAGAATAAGTGAACAAGTGATTACTGGTTTTTAGCTAAGACATTGTCTGGGAAAGAAGACTTCCCCTTCACCTTCTCTTTTTAAGAATGCAATTATGCAACAGCAAGTTTAGTTAGCAATTTTGAGATACTTCAAAGTTTGTGGATCAAATCTCCCTCATCGAGCTGAGCCCAAAAATTCCATAGCTAAGCTAGGTTCTCTCATCTCAAGTAACATTAAGTTACCTTGTTAGTTATTCAAGAACTTGAACTGCATGCTCATATGCTAGGTAAGAAAAACAATAGTCTAAAGCAACTACTAAAGCCCCGTTTAACGAAACGCAATTGTGCTCGCGTGAAAAATGCATATAGAACAAAGGGAACCAGAAGGATTCCCCATTCAAGCTGTTATTTAACTATAGAACAAACAATGTTGTGTTAGCCTGAGAAACTTCTTCAGATATCTCAAATTCACAACATTCGGATTGTCATGCACAAAATAAACTGATAAAGAAAACAAGCTAGTAATAGATCTAAACTGCTTACAACCTCAGTTCATTTAACAAGAAAGACTTACTGCAAATAAAGGGCAACACTTTCAAAAATCTACCAAAACTAGCAGAAAATGTAACTTACAGCATCAACGGGCAACAATAGCAAGTAGTTTGCATAACAAAAGATGAAAGGTGACCTTTCAACAATGGCAGAGTGGCCTTGCAGCCTAGAAGTTCGAAATAACCAGTCTTGAAACCAAAAGTTAAAAGACAACTAGAAAAGAAAGTACTGCAATTATAGATCATATCCGATCAGCAAGGTACCTCACAAGGGAATCGATTGGCTTAATGCGGTCAATACTGCCGATTTCCCTGCGCCTAATTTTGATACGAGCAAGGTAATCGGCTGCGATCCAAGCAAAACTCAACCTCACTGTCTCCCCAGCGCCATCTGGCTCTTGCAACTCCAGTGACTTCTTCAGCCAACTAGGATGATAAGTGACCTGATACCATGCAGATGCCTTTCTTTCATAAATGGCATTCTTCTCTTCGTCAGAAGGCCGATAAATATCTGGATCCATCCGCTCAAAAATTTTCCTGAACTCTTTCCGCAGGGCACTGTAAGCATGCTTCAGTCTCTCTTTCAGTTCCCCTTGCTTCTTGCTGCTGTACTTCGGCATGGACCAAATATGCCCAGTCACAATCTCTTCCTCTCTGTTCACTTTATACTGTCCCAAAAGACCATTTAACTGCCCATCATAAGAGCACTTGTTGGTCCATGCATCATTGATGAAATCAGTGGATCCTGGAACCTCAAGGTCTGTGTCATAAGGAATATCTTCAGGAAAAAATCCCAGCTCGGAAGATGCATCCTCATCTTTGTCAAACAAATCTTTGGTTTGGCGATAGAGTTTACCCAAAATTTTCTTTGACTTGTAGGATTGAAACTCCTCTTTCTCCATAAAGTCAGGGTACAATTTTGGTTTAAGTTCAAAAGGCATGGTCACGAGCTTTCCAGTTTTTGGAAAATCAACGGCTGTGGCAGCAAGCTCTGCCAATTTTATGCACTTTTCATCCAATGCTCCATCTTCACTGAGGTCAGCATGAACCACATGGGCATTGCAGATTACACCCAGGTTCTCATTTACTATGTTCTTAGAGAAAAACTCTATTATGTCCTGTAAACACATAATAGATGTCAGAAGTCCATCTCTGTGGCCAACATGTGATTCTAGACAGAACATACATACATGAAAAAATTTATAACCAATGTTAGTCTCTGGACTTCAGTAAATTATATGAATTGACAAATGTGTGACTAATACGCGGTTCGAAAAAGCTTACGTCCACGGTGGGGATTTAGCGAAAGTCTTCACTATGTGTAAAATTAGAGATTACAAGTTTCAGCCCCTCACTCTCTATTATTTATGAATTTCAGTCTCTCTCTCAACCCACTCCAACCCTAAACACCCTTATATATCGGGCTACAAGAGAGTACTAATTAGGGTCCACGACCCATGAGCAAAAACGGGTCAAATTTTATCCTAGGGGCCAAGTTCCAATCAACAGTTCGTCAGGTCGAAAGTGGGTTGCAACAACGCGACCCAGCACCAAATTTAGGACACAACATCACATCACCAAATGATAGAAGGTTGTTAACTAAAGAGAAGAAATCAAGTAAGCGGTATGAAGAAAGCTAATACAGCATAGCATACTGGTAATGATTAACCATGATTGAAAGATAATAATGATACCAACAGACTAGTAGCCTAACGGTACCAAGCCTCTACTTCCCAAAGGGAGGTTAGGGGTTTGAGAAAAAAAAATAATGATAATGATTTAAATACTAATATAACAGTAGTAATTTTAAAAGCATATACATCAAAAGTATCAATTAAATGTAATATAATAATGATTTCAATACTAAATTAACAATGATTAAGAATATTATTTGAAAGATATATAATTACCTTGTGATTCACTGCACGTGGCGATAGTTTAACTTCTGCAGGCGCATATTCCATTGGAGTCCAGCTCCTCTTACTTGGAGGAATAAGATTTTCATCCCACGTCACGAAGTAGAGATCACCATCAAGGTCACTTCCTGATGCTTCATTTGCATGTGGTCTGTCACCCTTTTGAGGGAAAACCAGACAATCAAAAAGATGGTTCAACTCAGGAACATTGACTGCCTCCAGGATCCGCAAATCCCCAGGGTGAAGACATGGGTTCTTTGCTATTATTACAGTACCTTTAATCACTTGTAGGTTTGTCACTGTCTCAGAAAACCCAGAGCCATGCTTTGCAAAACAATTTTCCAACGAAGGATTTGACACTTGAATAAAACACTGGCCTTGTTCAAGTATCCCAAACTCATCTAAACAGCCCATCAACCACCTTCCTGAAGGAACAAAGATCCTACACTTTTCCCTGAGGTCCCCAAGCTGGGCAGCTCTTATACTAGTTAACATGCCCCGCAGATGAGGTTCATTTGGAGGTTTGAAACCTGCACTTAACATTATTGCTGCTGTATTTCCTTGCTCGGCACATGAAGCAGAAAGAACCTCAAAAGCCACATCCGTGTCTACAAGCATCTGATTTAGTTTAGAAATCATACAGTCCTGCATTCTCCAAAATATTTCATCTTGAACATTCAAAGTAGAAAGTAATGTCACTATCTGCCTATTTAAGAATCCAGGCTGGAACCGTGTCCAAGAACAGATTTCAAGAATTGTGTGCTGGGATTCAAACTTGTTCATACTTGTCCTCAAGGCAAGCCGGATACCATCATTTTTTGATGGCCAACAGGCAACAACCCCTTTGAAACCAGCATATCTAATCTGATAAGCACACGGAGGGTTCACTGTCAACTGCAATCTCTCTGCAACTTCCATTGCAAGATCAGGTGTTATCATACCAATGCCGTCAGAGAAAACATACCCATTTCTCTCTATGTCAGGAAGCTTTGAGTCAACATCACTAAATGGAACTTCAACTGTGGCATAAGTGGATGAGAAACACTGTCCCATCCTAGCAGCACACTTCGCAATATTCCTGTTTGTAAACTTTCCCATCCAATTTATTATGTTATCCACACTAATTCTCTGGTCTTCAGCAAAAAACCAGGCAGAACGGTCTCTCAATTGATTAGCTGAGAAGGCCAAAAACGAGTATCGCCGACCACATAAGTGGAACCCCTCGCTCAGAATACTCTTTACCCTTTTGAACATTGCGGTTCTCTGCGGAGAAGAGTTTCCTGTAATGTCCCAAATGATAGAAGCGGTATAATAGGAAAGAACTTTCTTATTAAGTGTCTGCATGCCTTCATCCATGAAGGTAACCCTTAAAAACCGATCAGCAACTTCTCTATAATTCCTGATAACCCTATTGGAAAGTTCAACTTCTGGTGGAAGACAGTAGGCTTTGGTTGGCGTAATAACCAGCCTCCTAACTTGAACAATATCAGCCAACTCTTTAGGTCTCTGGAGAAGCTTAGGATTTTTCAGCAACCATTCCTGGACAAGTTTCAGCCTATCATAGGCATCAAACAGGGGGTGCCTGTAAGCGCATATGTGCTTTAATGCAGCTACATTTACCTCCTCCGGTTGGTCTCTAAGCAGACTGAAAAACCTGTCCGACAACTGGTGTTGGTTAATGATACCTTTGTGCATGACAGCATTAACCAAAAACATGATTTTAAATGACACACCATCCTTGTATTGAATACAAAAGAAAGGATCAGCCATGGGCATCCCAAAATCAGGTTCATCCCGTATCTTAAGCTGCTGCCTAGACCATTCATTTTGTACCCTCCGTTCCTTGAGATATTTCAGGGCCTTCTTCAGCTTCAAACCGTGGCGAGGTGAAATTGACATTTTATAAGTATTACACCTACCAATGACCCCGCTAGGTGTAAAATCTGTGGTTCGGATCCACGGATCATCATCATCTAACAAATCAAATGGAACTGAATTCTCTATATCATCATCTGCAGTTCTATAGTAAAGAAGCGGAGATGAAGCCAGCTGCAATAAAATTATTAAAGATGACATATCATCAATTTGTTTGATCTCGTTGATGTCTCTTACCAAGAACTCAACCTTGAAATCACACTTCATTACCACATGCTTGTTTGTGCCTTTGAGGGAGAAAGCAGTATCCTTGGTGAACACAAATTTGCATGCCCCATCAAAGGGATCCACAAGAAAATCAACCCCACTAGCAGGCCCTCTCCAGCCAACAAAGAACTCATCTTGGCTAACCAAGAGTCCGATCTCAACCTTGACATCAGAAAATGTAAAAGGAACATTATCTATTCTCCACTTACTCATGCGACGTGGATTTTGAGGCCCCAAACTAACTTTAAGAGGATTCTTGAACAATATAAGCTCACAACGCCCTGCAGCATCTAGAGCTGGCTTTGCATAATCGGGAGTTGCAAAATGCACAAAGGCGTGAGGTAACACCTTTTCATATTCATTTGTTCTTTGAACATTTGCGACATTGATCTCAAAATTTGGGTATGAATCTGGAGGGGTTGAAGAAGTCTTCAATCTACACCTCCAAACAAGTCCAATTTTATCTTCAAAGTATTCCAAAATCATTTTTGCAGTGACATATTCATCAAACCCACCAACACTAACTTGAGTTACCACCATGTCATTTTCAGCTCCCTCCCACACCATCTTTCTCCTCACAAAATTTCCAATGTCCTAATCACTTAATCTGTATAATTTCTGGCTCCACCTAACACAAAATCCAACATGTGTAAGCGAAACACCAACATTGTGCCTTGAACCATAAAAAATGTAGTCTTATAACAATTATACTGGATTGGTTGTGAGATAATGTAAAAATGAAAAATAAATAGATAAATAAACTTTAGAATATGGTTTCTCATCATTTGGGACAAACAGTATAGTACCTTACACATATTTGACTCAGCTGAAGCAATTTTTCCCATTTCACAGAAAAACATAAAAACATCAAATATAACACAAAATTTAATTAAATCTTCTTTCCTTGCAGAGAATAAATGATAAGAATAAATACAATCCATCAACAAAAATAATCACCTTATGATCAATTTAAATTTTCTTTAACTTAGTTAATTCACACAGCTAATTAGTAGGAAACTCAAACCTATGTTCAACTAAGCCTAGAAAAGTCATCGTGCATTGTTAGTGATTCAAAATTATGTAATCCTGTTTTTTGCTCCATTTAATAGCATAGATCAACTTTTCAATAAGAGAACAAACTTAATTAATAAATCTCATTTTACTTCTAATTTTCTAAACTGGTAAGAGAGGTAAAAGAGCGACAGAACAGGTAGATGAAATGAAATGCAAGTAAAGGTGACCGAGCACACCTAATGTTCTGAGTCATTCAAGTAAATCCTGTAATGTATTTGTCTTGCTACATTCATTTCAAACATCTTCTGCAATCAAATTACCAAGACTATTATCCATTTCGGTCCAAAATATCATCTCCAATTCAACCTTGTCCAAATTCCATATAATCAAAACATCAATTTTAATATATGAAAGAAAATATATTGGAATCATTCCTTAGTTACTAAAGAGTCAACCATGAAAACCAATCTATTAATTTAATTGCAATATATTTTAACTTCTTTAAAATCAATGGAAGATGTTTGGCAAAAAGGGCAATTCCCAGAACAAAAAATGAACAGAAAGAACAAAACTTTCCAAAATTAACAAGTCTATTCATTTAATTGCAATATATTTCAAATTCTTCAAAATCAATGTAAGATGTTTGGCAAAAGGGAAATTCCCAAAACAAATAATGAACAGAAATTTCCAAAATTAACAAGTTCAACACCTACAATGATATGTCCCTAAAGCTAAAATAGAAGGTGGAAGGAGACAAAGAGCAAAAATATTCTGAATTAATCGTTAATTTAGATCAATCATGGGCATAAACTCATTTTATTCATTTCGCACCAACCCAAAACTTCACTCTACCTAAGACTAACAAAATTGTTAATTTGGCATAGATGAAGAACAATAACCCATAATTCTATTCTAATTCCCTTTCTTTCCTGACAGTTTCCATCGTTTTCTCAGAAAGCAAACGGTAGTAAAAAAAAGTATCAATTGATCAACAACAAAAGCTCAAATTTTTGTACAGAAAATTAAGATTATATTATGAACTGAAATCGATGTCAAAAAAATAAAAAAGTGATCGCAATAAGACCAAATGGCACAATTTTGAGAACCCTACTAACCTTTCGAGTCGATCAACCAAACGTACAAACCATCTTAGAGAGAAAAGATGAATAACCAATGCGATTGAAAGAGAGAGAGAGAGGTGATGAAGAAGAGAAGCAATGTGAAGCTTGGCTTGAGTAGAGCTGAGTAGTGTGTGTACTGTGTATATAATATATATATATATCGGTATCAAGTACAGAACAGTATAATTTTGCTTCGCGAGGAAGTTTAGAGATAGAGAAGAGAGTAAACGTGTGGGGTCTTCAGGCGGGAAGGCTTTTGCAACTTTTTGGTGGGTACCCTTTTTTTCTCTTCATTCTTTCATTCTTTCTCTCTTTCTCTCTCCTCTTTCATTCAATTTTTAATGAAAACAAAATGAAGTACCTCTTTTGAGTAACTGAAAAAAATGTTAACTTTGCTGAAAAAATATCTTTTTTCATTGTTACAAAAAAAAAAAAAAAAAAAAAAAAAAAAAAAAAAAAAAAAA
>JAOTQH010000057.1:1877196-1888724 GCA_025631255.1 Cornus kousa | reverse complement strand
CCCCCTTCCCTGCTTATCGTACGCACTCCCGGTCCACACCCATCTCCTCGATTTTCTCTCTCTTCCTCTACTGAAAATGGGCAAAGGTGGGTCACTCGCCGACGGCGTGATCAAGAAGATCCTCCTCTCCTACACCTACGTAGCCATCTGGATCTTCCTCAGCTTCACCGTCATCGTCTACAACAAGTACATCCTCGATCGCAAGCTCTACAACTGGCCTTTCCCAATCTCTCTCACCATCATCCACATGGCCTTCTGCTCCACCCTCGCATTCCTCGCCGTCCGCGTCTTCTCCCTCGTCGAACCCGTCTCCATTTCCCGCCATCTCTACTTCTCCTCCGTCGTCCCCATCGGAGCCCTCTATGCCCTCTCCCTCTGGCTCTCCAATTCCGCCTACATCTACCTCTCCGTCTCCTTCATCCAGATGCTCAAAGCCCTAATGCCCGTCGCCGTCTACACCATCGGAATTCTCTTCAAGAAGGAGGGATTCAAATCGGAGACGATGGCCAACATGGTGTCCATCTCGATTGGGGTCGGGATTGCCGCCTACGGAGAGGCCAAATTCGATTCGTGGGGGGTGTTTCTTCAACTTGGTGCTGTGGCATTTGAGGCCACCAGATTGGTCATGATTCAGATCTTGCTCACATCCAAAGGTATCACATTGAATCCCATTACTTCGCTCTACTATGTTGCGCCGTGTTGCTTGCTCTTCTTGTTTGTGCCCTGGATTTTCGTCGAATTCCCTGTTTTGAAACAGGCTTCCAGTTTCAATTTCGATTTTGTCGTTTTCGGGACCAATTCGTTATGTGCTTTCGCCTTGAATTTAGCTGTATTTTTGCTTGTGGGGAAGACGTCCGCATTGACCATGAATGTGGCCGGAGTGGTGAAGGATTGGCTCTTGATTGCGTTTTCGTGGTCCGTGATTAAAGACACTGTGACTCCGGTGAACTTGTTTGGATATGGGCTTGCGTTTTTGGGTGTTGCCTATTACAATCATTCCAAATTGCAGGCGTTGAAGGCGAAGGAAGGGCAGAAGAAGGCTGAGCTGGGTGGGGAGGAAGCTGGGAGGTTGTTGGAGGAGAGAGAAGTTGGGGATGGAATGGGAAGGAAGAGCGATGCGCAAGACTAATTAAAGAACCAATCAATGTATTGAAGGAAGAAATCAAAGAGAGAGAGAGAGGGAAAGAGAGAGAGGGTGGTATGGAAATAAAACAAATGGAAGAGTAAGCAAAGGAAATGGTTTTTGAGGTGATGGAGTTGAGAGGAAATTAATTATTTAATTGGGTGGCCCTGTTTGCTTTTGCTCTTAGGTATGTGGGATCGATTAAATTTCCATTTTCTATGCTAATTATGGTTGTTTCTAGCTGATATTAGCATTCGAATTTCGCATACTGTTGCTTGTAGTACCAATTCATGTACTTTACTATAGGAAGATAAGAATATTGGATACCTGATATCTCTGTTTCCATATGTTTTTTGTTATTCGTTTTGTCCCTCAAGTAATTAGGTAAGTGTAGCAACAGCCATTTCTAATGAAGAACTTTTGATGTTTATTCATGTTATATCTTTCTTTTTATGCATTTGAGTTAATTTTCTCATAGTAGTGTAGATTTGAAGTAATTGTGTTTGATAGATTGTTCTCTTAATTCTCTGGATCGCATTGTGGAGTCTATATGATGTTATGGTGACTTGATCTTGTTGGATTTTTCATATAAATTGTTGTTTTTTTGAAGATTTAAGGGATAAAAGTGTTGTTTTTGGAACATTCTTAATAGAATGAAATTATGAAAGGAGACAGACAGTGGATTTTGTGGCGAAATTTGATAACGAACAATAATCAATCTTAGAAAAGCAATACAACTATGTGAACCATTTATTTATCAACATAAATGAAGAACGTATTGTGAATTAGGTTGGCATGATTTAGTTGAGATGGTTTTTGAAATTTAGGGCCTACATCCATAGAAGAGATGGGAGCAATTTCACCATTTCCGTCATAAATTGTATACTCTGTTTGGATGCTTCTGTGAACTTGGTTAGTTAGAGCTTTGCAAAATTGGACTCCGTACTGCATTTGTGCATTTATGTGATACTGGGCATGATTTGCCCTCTTTCCTGGTTTTTATGGAATGAGGTCGGCATGATTTAAGATGGTATAATCTTCTACCTAGTTAAGGGACTTGCGTATTTTTGAAGCATTCCTTCGAATGTTTGTTAAATTCCCATAATATTCAACATTTTGATTTTGTTCCTTTTGGGACAATGCTTTCTTGAGTTGAGTTTTGATATTGTTACTCTTAGCAATCATGTAAATGGTTCATGGAATTTAGTTAGTTAAAGATCCATAATATTCAACATTTTGATTTTGTTCCTTTTGGGACAATGCTTTCTTGAGTTGAGTTGAGTATTGATATTGTTACTCTTAGCAACCGTGTAAACGGCTTATGGAATTTATTTTTGCTTCTCGATTGAGATCTTTGAAACCATACCAGTCACAAGCTTGATCATGTGTTCAACAGCCTTTATTGAACACCAACAGGTCCAACACCACCACACTTTACAAGCTAAATCAAAGTGTTCAGCTGCCTTTGTTGAACACCAGCACTACTTCAGTTGTCACCGTTAAAATTGCCTCTACTGCTGCTGCCACTGCTTCTGCCTCTCTCCCCTCCCACTGTTTCCTCCATTACTGCAGTCACCATTTCTAGTGTTTTCTACTATATTGTCACTCTTGTCATCTAACATATCGGAGACCCCACGACTAGCACCACAGTTATCCGACCTACATTGCCACCTTTATTGCCGTGGTGTATGATCGTAACGTTGCTAATGCCACTACCATCCTAGCTGCTCTCACCTGCATCTTTTTATCTACTGAAAAAGAAAAATTGAAATGCATTTTGGTTTTTTATAATAGAACTAGAGATTGGAAGGATCCTCAGTCCTCTAGTGAAGTCATTTGATGTTATAATAGAATTAAAAATCAGAAAGGGCCCTCTCAAGTTATTTCATTTGATTCTGGAGATATGTCTCTGCATATGAATTGCTATTATACTCCAGTCCTATTACTGAAGCTTAGAATTAATAGTAAGTTGTAATTTTGTTTTCGCAAGGATGATGCCTTTGAATTCTATCAAATGTGATGGTGCATATGCTTTTGGAGCCATTTTTTCATCCCTGAAACTCCGGTTGTAGATACTGCTAGCATGAGCTGATGTTGAACAATACAGATTTTGTTGGTCTCATTCTATACTTTAAATAGAGCTCTCAGGTCTGGATTTCCAATGGAATTGATGCATCCCGTGCTGGCTAGAATATTTAGCTCACCGGATCTGTTACATGGAACTAAAATTCTCTCCGGTGCCCTGTGGCGTTAAGCTCATTGAGGATTGGTATTATACTTTAAAGAGGATTAATCTCACCAGCGCCCAGTGCATTGCTGGTGTGATCTTCACATTCTCTAGTGCACTATAGAGGCGGCGTCTAGGCTCTCTCTCTTCACCAGGATTGAGAACACCACCGTCTTGGTTGCGTAACAAGTATGCTTGTTACCGGACTAGATGGGCTAAACAAATCTATCAGTCTCCCTTACATATAAACAGAACATAGAAAACGTCTTGAATTTCCTTAGGATAGATGGGGCCTATTTGTTTTCATCTACAGAAATCATTTTTATTTTCAGAAATTGTAGCACAAAAGCCAATGCTGTTTTTCAGTTGTTTTCAGTAATTAATAAACCCGATTTTTGAAAGTGGGAAAATAAAAAAATAAAAACAGCTAACGTTTGGATTTCTTTCTTTTTCAAGCATAAAAAGTTGCTCCCGTAAACATGTGGTTTTGAGGCCACAGTATTTAAATTTCTTTTTCATGAACAGTTGACTTCCAAGAACGGTACATATCATGCCAGCTTCTCAAATCTGCTATACTAGAAAAACTACTAGAAACAAACAACAACGTCACAACAAGGAAACCTTTAATCACACTTGCATTTCAATTCCAAGACGTGTTCCATGCTTTCTAAAACGACACCAATTGTACTGCAATATACATACAAGTAACACAGAAAACCCACCATGAAAATAAAGTTGGTTCTCATCATGGACAGCTAAACAGTAAGTTAGTAGCCTACCAAGAAGGCAAGTTGGCAACTTCACATGCTTGGTTTGTACTGGGGCAGAACCTAAGCACATGACATGCATTTGGCTTATGAGCTAAGTCAGCATCAGTATTTGTGGGTTGATGACTGAATTAATGTACCAAGCCATATCATTTTTATTCACCTTTAAATTATCAATTTTGATGTTCAACCAATTACAAAGGTTAGGCTAAGCAAAACTTCATGCCTTTAGTTCCTTACTGATTTTAGCCAAGGAAAATGTTTTCTAAGGCAGAGGAGTTAAACCGACATGCTTAGCCGAAGATGGTTGATTGGCTGGATATGCCAAATATAAGGAAGTGGGACCCATTCTTTCTTGTATTTAGCCAATAAGCAGTGCTCGGCCAAGGATTTCGCTTGAAATCCTCGGCCAGAGTAGCACTACTCTTTAGCCAAACATAACTATTAGGGGTGTGATCATAAACTTAACCCACTTCTAACCATGTGAATTACTAGAAAGGATTCCTAGCCAGTTTAACATGAATGCACAACTCTTAGTTAGAACATTAAAACATAATGAGATGAGCTCCAATTCATAATTATGGTGAACCATGAACCAGTTATAATTTAAGCAATTCTAAATTGTACAGAGATTCATATTAGTGGAGCTTTCATCAAGTTTCAGAACATAGCTTCCTTAGCTGTAAAAAAGCATACCCTCCTCTTAAGTATTTGAATTACCTGATTACTGTTGCATTCTGCTTTTTGCCCCCATCAAGCCTCTTAACATAAGAGTACAGAGCAGGAAGCACAACGGCAATTATAGAATGATAAAACTCAAGCCAACAGCATCAACCTCGAATTCTGTCTTGCATAGGTTCTTGTATTGGTATTTTTCCCCGGAGCCGATCCCTCAGTTTGCCAATCTCTAACATTAAGTTGGCTTGAAGAATTTGTCCACATGAAGATAAGATTCCAATCAATGATCATGAGGCCGGACAATACGCATGTATATCGGTCCTACATCTTAATGGTCATTGGATACCATCCGGCAGCAAAACAATGATTCACAGTGAATGATCTTTAGGTCATGAATCTATAACCAGTTAACTACCAGAAGTCTTTACATGAGCACAGCCCGTTACTGACATGGTGAAACCGATTTCTGTCTCTCACCACTATTTCTCGATTATAAATCTTGGAGATAAATTTAGTAGCGGAATGACAATCCTCACAGACCCGCAAATTCTTCACAATACGAATAGGAGTTCCGGGGGGTGTCTTCAGAAGGGCAAAAGCAATAGCCAGCTTTTCACTATGCCTGTTTAAAGCATCTTCCTTATCTTCTTCATGAATATCAAGTAACACTTCTGAAGTTGTAGGAATGTATCCAGCCCTCTTCATCTTCCTCCCCATCTCATCCAGCATTTCGTAAATCTCTTTGTACTGGTTATGCGTTTTATCTCCTGCAACAAATTCATGAATTTCGTTGTCCAGCTCAATCATAGTGCTCCCAGGGATCTTTCTCATACCTTTCTTCTCCATCACCTCTCTAATCATTGTTTTCTTTTCCCAACGAGACATTTTCGCATAAATATTGGAAAGCAGTACATAATTTGACTCATGCATCGGCTCATTTCTGATTAGCTGTTTAGATAAGCTTTCTCCGAGATTCAGCTCACCATGGGCACGGCATGCAGTGATCAAGGTTCGCCAAATTATCTGGTTTGGCTCAATGGGCATTTTCTGAACAAACTCTAGTGCCTCTTTGACGAGTCCAGCTCTACTCAATAGGTCCACCATGCAACCATAGTGCTCTATTTTAGGTACAATTCCAAAATCCTTTGTCATTGAATTGAAATATAACCTACCTTCCTCAACTAACCCGGAATGACTACAAGCAGAAAGCAAACCAATAATGGCAATACCATCTGGAACCATCCCAGCTCCTTTCATCTCCTCAAACAATGAAACAGCCTCCAAACCACGACCGTGCATTGCCATACCAACAACCACAGAAGTCCAAGAAATAATTGTTCTCTCTTTCATGTTTCTAAACAACCTCAATGCTTTATTTACATCACCACACTTAGCAAACATGTCAATGAGTGCATTACAAAGCTCCTCACTTTTATGAACCTTTTTCTTCTCAATGTAAGACTCAACCCATTTCCCAAGCTCCAGTGCACCCAAATCAGTACAAGCAGACAAAACCGAAACCATCGTAATCTCATCTGGACGAACCCCAGAAATCTGCATTCTTCTAAACAATTCAACCGCATCAGTTGACATTCCCAACCGAGCATACCCACCAATCATCGCACTCCATGACACAGAATCCGACACGGGCATTTCATCAAACACCATCCGAGCAAACTCAACCCCACTTCCACAGCAACAATACATATGAACCATAGTGTTCTGAACATGAAGATCAGTATCAAACCCGATTTTCGCCACCGACCCATGAACCTGTTTACCCAAACTCAAGCTCCCAATACCAGCACAGGCCTTGAGGACAAATGGGTATGTAAATTTATTGGGGAGAACTTTGTGTTCAAGCATAACTTTGTAGTAATAAACGGCATTGTGCTTGGTGTTACTAGTTTGAGCATAAGCTCTGATTACAGTATTGAAAAGGAATGTGTCGTAGAGCCGGGTATCGGCATCGGAGGTGAACACGAAGTCCGATGCGTAGCCGATGGCGTGGAGGTCGGAGGAAGTGGAAGTGAATTTGGTGATGACCAGTGGGTTGTTTCGGAGACCCAATTTGAGGATGTGGGCGTGGAGTTGGGTGAGCTTGGGGAGAGAGTCGCATGCCTGGAGGAGAGCTAAGCAGCTCTGTTCTGCTCCTCTTTTGTTGACGGTGGTGGGTGGGTGGTGGAGCGAGGTTGACAGTGTTGCTGTGTTGGTGGTGCGGAATAGCTTGGCCTTGATGGATTGGACTTGCATTTACCTTGACGTTTGTTTGGACTGAGTTCAAAACTTTTATTGGAAGCCTTATAACAATGCAAATTTTGTAGTATTTCATGATTAAAAAAAAAAATTTTAAAAAAAATATTTTGTAGTATTTCCTTCCTACTTTTAACTAACTCTATTTAATTATGAATTTTGAAATTAAAAAATCGGACAAATTTGATTGATTTATATGATTGGGAATTGATATTATTATAATACAAGTACATAGTTATATAAAATTAATTGAATGTGTTTGGCTACTATCTATCTTCCTCTTTATATATTTTTTAAAAAATATACTTGAAATTTGCAGTTATAATGTGACCAAATTATATTGTTTGACTTAATAATTAAAAATATAAATTAATTTTATTAGAGTACTCTAGTCAAGTGATATTCTTTCCCAATTGAAGGAAGAAATGGAAAGTTTAAATTTTCGTTAAGACAAGAGGAAGTTATTTTTGTGAGCATTAATCAAAAAGAGAAAAATTAGAAAAAAAAAAAAAAAAAAAAACCAAAATTTATTAATATTCCGCAAACCGAACATTAGATTTCAATATCTTTATGTTTCTTTCTATTTTTCTTATTCAACCTTTAATTGAAAAGAAGTACTGGATTCTGAGCCCTCGTGACCACACTGAACATAGCGCATCCACATAATATAACAAGAATCTCCTTTGACATTAATAGTTCTTTTTTTGTCCTTTCTCCTTATTTTTTTTTTTTTTTTTCTAATTCCTCAAGTAGCTATATATATTCTTAGAATAAATTGAAGAGGAAAAAAAAAATCGAAATTTATTAATATACTGCAAACCAAACATTAGATTGTTTTTAGCAACAAAGCACCTACCAATTATAGAAGCACAATGCATATCTGCATAAGGTTCCTCCCCAGTGAGCAATTCCCACATAACAATCCCAAATGAGTAGACATCAATCTGCAACGCAGAAAAAATAAATGAACAAATAAAAAACAAAATGGCAATACAAGGAATTAAGAATCTTCAGGAGAACAATTAGAGCAGTAGCTAAACCTTTGATAATTTATTCTATGACTAATCTCACCTTTTCTGTTACCATATTACTCTTTCCACTAAGAAGCTCAGGTGCCATCCAGGGCAAAGTTCCACGAACACCTCCTGACACTAAAGTGTGTTGTTTTACCTTTGATAAGCCAAGATCCCCAATCTAAAAGGAAATTCAGATATTGGATGAGCTACAAAAGTTCAATCCCGATACAGAAATATTGATTCTATCAAATATTAGAAGCAAGTTCCGCGACATAACCACCATGTCACAGTGCCAAGCTTCCAATGTGAAATAAATATTACAGCAAGCTGGTAACAGAATTCAGAATTTCCAGAAACTTTGAAAGAATATTTTACAAAAGAACGATCAAAAAGAAAATCATCATACTAAAAAATGGTAACAGTGCCACATAAGATCTAAATAAATAAATAAAAACTGCACTTGATAAAAACATTTATTTCAGCATACCTTGCACACTGGTCGATGTGGATCTCTCATGTTCACTAACAAATTTTCACATTTCAAATCAAAATGCACGATGTTTTTTCCATGCAAATACTCCATTCCGAAAGCGGCATCCATTGCTATGATGAGCCTCTTACGACGATCAATAGTTCTGTTCAGTAGTATAATCAGGTCAACAAATCCATTATCAAAAATCAACAACAGTTCAAATGCAATTTAGCAACCAAGAGCACCTTCATATACAGCATGCATCCCATAATAGAAAACAGCTAAAACATCAGAAAAAGCACAAATTCACTACATCCATCAACAAGAGTACTTGCCTGTCCTTTTTCTGTAAAAATTGTTTCAGAGATCCATTAACCATGAATTCCGTCACAGTTGCTAAAGACCCATCAGGACCGTCACGAACTATACCATAGAAAGAAACAACATTTGGATGATGTAACGAACTCAACAGCAAAGCCTCCTTCCAAAAATCCGCAATCTACAAAATAAAAAATTAAAAGAAAATACATTCAAGGTAAGAAAAGAAGACATCAATGCAGCAGCACAGTCTAATTCAGATAAATATAGGGAAAAAACCAGGTATACACAGCATAAAAAATACTTAAAATAATATATATATTCTTTCCACTTTTTTCTTTTGATAGAACACATCTTATTAAATTAAAAATAAAAATAAAAAAGAGTAGAGGGTGGTATAGTAACATTATTATATTAATATTTGGGAATAGTCTATTGTTCCTTGTTGGGAAAAACTAAATTGAGACATACTACATGAGTAACCAAACAAGTGGACATGATGACTAGTATAGAAGTGGAAAGCAAATGTAACTAGGATTTCACCCTATTCTTTAAAATTGTAGGCAAAAGAAGAAATGAAGAAGGGAAGAAGTCTTGGAGGGAGAGGAGAGCAACCTAGCAAGGAAAGGAAGGATAAGTGGTGTTCTGACTCGTCTACAAGAATTATTATACCTTGCTATTATTTATAATTAATTCTTCTTGGATAAAAAAATGTGTATAATCTATTTCAAATACACGTGTTTGTATACGATTAGAATATTCTAAGTGTTGACTGAAGGTTTCGCTGGGGAAAGAATGAATGTGAATGGTAACTGAACCTGTTTCGGAAACTATTTTTATTAGTAACCATCGGGGTGGCAACCTGATAGGCATGTGTGTGCATGAAACCATAGTATGTTGATGAGAGTGGATGAACGTATTGGTGAAAAAGGTGATAATAGTCTTTTCCTGAACCTCTAGCATGTTTGATTTGAGTATATGTTGTGTTGGATTGATGAAATTGCAGACGGGTTACTGTGAAACTCTAGATTTTACATAGCTTAGTTTGAATATAATAGGGCATAGTTTTCCGCCATTTTTTGTATCTGTATATGTTTTAGATGATGGGCAAGCAAATCCCTAAGGATTGGTTGGGATTGGGAGTCATTTGGATGGACAAATTAAAGCTTGAAAAGGGCAGGTCACAATGGCCATAAAAAGGAGTTACTGTAGCACTGTGCGACATACAGAATGGACAAGAGGACTTTAGGCTATGATAGCAGTGTCCACTCACGGCTTAGTCATAGTCTGCATGGAGTCCAATTTTGGCTGACTGGTGTATTTTGTTGAGTTTGATTCTATGGGCATGCAACCGGGTCTGATCGGAATATTAAAATATTTATTTATTATTTTAATCAATAAAAATTAAGTTCTTTCGAACGCCCTTATGTTTACAGAACGTTAGTGTTAGACAGCCAATGCTACCTACATGAAGGGGTCACTGCAAGTCTGATTACTTGCGCATTTTCCGAAAACTATAGTATAGTAAGGTAGCGAAGTTCAGGGGAGTGGCAGGCAAGAAAGAAGTTATCAATTGAAGTTGTAGTTTGTTTTAGTACTTCATCGATTTTAGTTGAAGTAAACGATTGATCCTATCGTATCAAGGGGAGTAAGAGGGGCACATGAATCGATCTTCTTCATTGTGCAATATCGAGTATGCTCAAGCTCAGTATGCTAACGTGAATCTCTTAACAGCCGTAATCAAGTCTCTCAATCGCTATCTCCTGTTGTTAACTCTTTCTTCTGGTTCTTTAGAGTAAGATGGGCGAGCATCCCATAGCTCTTTTGGCTTTCTTGGTCTCAAACTAGGAGTGTGATTCTTGTTGAAGCATATACTTGGGGGGTGGGTGCAGCGTGGACAATTTTAAAGCAGACTCCCCATTCATTAGATAGACAAGATCACCAAGATCTTCGTCAATGGAGATCCCGTTCCTCACCAATGAATCAAAGGTAGACCTTCACCTCAAACGGTCCTCCTTAAGAGCATCCAACTCAATACACATTGTGAGCTTTTTTGTATTCGTCAGGAGTGGATGCCCTATGGAATGAACCAACCAGAGAAACCAAACAAAAAAATGCCCAGAAAGGACTGATTGGACAGAAATTCACTGGCCGGAAAGTGGCTGTTCGAAAACTAGCTGGCCGGAATCTGGTTGCCCGGAGACTATTCTTTCTACTTCGAACGAGCTTTGCATCGAATTCAAATCAAACTGCATGCTCCACCGCTCCACCGTCAATTCCCTTGAGTTTCCATTCTGTCGAGCATACTCCCGAACAGAAGGATCAAGGCAGTCTTTTCACTTTCATATGTAAACTGTAGCCATTAGTTGGCTTTAATAGTCTGTATTTAAGCAAAGTTATGAAAGAATGGGGATTTCTCTCCATATGGATTTTGTTTTGTTTAGCCAAAAAATAGAAATTATATATTTAAAAATATCAAAAAAATAATGAATAATTAGTGTTAACCTTTATAGTTTGGAATTCACCTAAAAAGCTTGGTGTAAGTTAGGTTTAGGCTATTTAGCTAATTAATTAGGCCGAAAAGTAGCCTTTTCGACACAAAAACCCAAAGTATAAATTACTCTTAACTAGTTAGATCATGAAACTTTACCGATAACTAGGTTAGGTAGTACCT
>JAOTQH010000057.1:1864929-1877096 GCA_025631255.1 Cornus kousa | reverse complement strand
GGTCCTCACATGGAGAAGAAGGAAGACAGCAGAACAGAGTGCGAACTTACACTACCATACAGAATTGGGGAACAGATGCAGGTGGAAAAAATTGAACCTAAGACCTCCTAGAACTTAAATCTGATACCATGTTAACTACCAACTGATGTTAAAATTTTAAACTGTTAAAGAGGATGTAACTTAATTATTTATATCCTTTTACAATGGTTTATGGGTTTTTTCATATAAAGTTTTCTTAATGCTCTTTCTTGAACTTGCTTGTGGATAATCATGCATACTTTTCTCCTTTAGGACCGCTTACGCATTATAGGAGTCTTGTTGAGCAAAGGAAGCTACAACATGATCCTAACCAGGAAAGGGTTGCCTTGGAACTCGAAAATTTGCTAGGGAGGTTGGATCAATATGAGAAAGATATGGAGGAATACCATGTAAGACTAAATATCTCAGGGTTTTTTTATTTTTATTTTATTTTTTTTATTTTTTATTATTATTTTTTTTTTTCGTTCTCTGTTGTGAAAGTGAGATTAGCCAAATAAATTTTCTTATGATTGTGCATCTTTTCTCACCTTTTGCAGGTTAACTTAGCTAAGTGGGAGAAGAGCAGAGAAAATGAGCGGCGCCGGCTTTTGATGGAGGAAGCTGAGGCCAAACAGCAAGGAGGTATATTGACATCAGTAAACAAGCATCGAAATCGATTTGTTGAAAGGTGGCTGTCACGGTGAGAAGCACTGTTTTGATGTTCTTTCTGGAAATGTTTTGAACTTCTCACCTCCTTGGCAATAGATGCTCATAATAATGTTTACTTCAGGACAATTTACTCATTTTGGTGTGTGGCTTTGTTTATTCTGAGCATTATTTAGTTGATATGAGGCTTACACAATTCTTTTTAAGAGGAAAATGTGGAAGTACCATGAAAATAAGAATCTATTATGTTTTTTAATTTTGAAAAATTATTTGTTCTTTTATGGTGGAGTTATCATCATAATCACAGAGACAGACAACAAAAAAGTAGAAACTGTATCATTATGGAGATCTTGAATGATCTTGTTTGAGTTATTTCTAAAGTTTGAACCATAATATAATCACTTATCTAGAATAAATTTGATTGTAACAAAGTACTACTTTCATTTTCTCCTAAGCTTTCTCTTCTGTTTGTTTTGTAAAACCGCCTAGACAATCTGTGTATCTATTGGCTTGTGCTTACATATATTAAACTTAAGTCGGCTGCGAAGCTAAATGAGAATATTGTGACATTCCACAGTTGGAGATTTTCCATTTGTTGTTTGCGGATGACACCTTATTTTTTTGCGATGTCAATGTTTCTCAGTTGAGATATTTGAGGTGTGTTTTGATTTGCTTTCTGGCAGCCTCTGGTCTGAAAGTTAATGTTGGAAAAGTGTTTTGGTTCCTATGGGGGAGGTCCAGGATATTGCTTCTCTCGCTGCCGTTCTTGGGTGTGGGGTCAGCTCTTTCCCTATTTCTTAGGGATTTCCTTTGGGGTCTACGTCGAGAAGAGTGGGTAGTTGGGATCCTGTAGTTGCGTGGTTTGAGAGGAGACTAGCTGGGTGGAAGAAGCAATATATTTCCAAGGGTGGGAAGGTCACCCTTGGATCTGATGCTTCATGAGGCACCAGGGCCAAGTGACTTACCCACTTGAACCAACCCCTCGCGGTTGAGCGACAAGCATATTTTGCTACTCATAAGTTGCATATTACTTTCTTAGAGTCTCTAACAAGGACCTGTTGACAACTCTGCATCTTTGGTCAATTAGAGATGTCTTTCTATTTTTTCCCTTTCTGGATTGAACCCTAATTTCATGATGCAACCTAAAATTGTATGTTCACTTCATAGTTGCTAATGCAGATTTAAGTGCTTATGCTATCATTCATTGGTATGAGATTGTTTAGTTTAGTTGCAAAATATATGTGTGTTCATATTGTCTTGTGACTAAATATTATAAATTCATAATGGAGTCAGTGAGGTTATTAATATATGTATATATATGTAAAATTATATTTGGATATCATTTCCATTTGTGGTAGATGCAAGTCCATAGGCATCGTATTTCTGGATATGATGATACTTTTTTCACTGGCCACTTCTTTTAGTTCCTTTATGCTCTAATTGAATCTATATTGACTCAGCCGAAAACCTGAGAATGTAGAAGAAGGAGTTGGGAAGTGGGTTTCTTATCTTAATCGAGAGAAGACGTTGGATTCAGTGGTTGGTCGCCGTCCAATTGCTCCACCAGCTCCAAAAGGATTATATCTTTACGGAAATGTTGGAAGTGGTATGTTGCTAATCTTACTTATTCTTTCCTGCTAAGCATATATGTGCAATTTGAAAATTAAATTTTCCATTTCTTTAAAAAATTAGAACTGAGATTATTCTGTGTATATATATATGTATATATATATTGATAAGTAATATATTCATTCAAAGGCACTCAAAAGAGGAGTGCATCCCAAAAAATTATACTAGGGTGAGAAGCCTGTTATACTAACAATGTATCCACTATATCCCCAAAGATTTACAATTAGATCCTTGAACCTGAAAGAATAAAGAACAAAAGATAGAGAATTTCAGCATCCAAATTGGAACCTCCACTTTATCAAAACACCGTCTGTTCTACTCCTGCCATAGACCCCACCACAAACAAATAGGCATCACCCTCCAAGCTCACTGACTCCTCTCCGCCCTTGCTCATGCAACACCAATTGATGATAATTTGATGTCTCCTCCTCAGATTATCAATCTTCAAGATCCTTCCAACCAGAAATTGGGCTAGTGATTCTTCCATCGATACCAACATTGGCAGTCTCCACTAATTTTACCCTATAGCAGACCTTCCAACCAGAAATGTTTCAGTTCTTCCACTCTCCTCCGGACTCCCTTATCCTCCACAACGAACACAATCCTTCTATCTGACAATGATATGGTTGTCTCCCTGATGGTGGAGAGTCGTGGGAGACTCGCTACCTCGAGGAAGAAATGTGAATGCATTCTTAAGAAACTTGAAGATCAAAACATAGTGATTGATAGTGATTTATTGTGCACCACTCTGCAGGGAAGACAATGCTTATGGACATGTTTTATAGTGCCACTGAAGGAATTGTTAAGCATCGGAGAAGGTTTCACTTTCATGAGGTAAGTGTTTGATTGTGCTTATGTGAGATCCTAATAATTTTTTATGATTGCATTCATAGATATGCCATTTGTTTTGGAAGGCTTGCATTGTTATAGTAAAATATCTACTGTCACTTTGCTCTTCTTCTGATGATTTATTATTTTTTTGGATTCTCTGGGGCCTTAGTTCCGGTTCCATTTTTGTATAAGGGACGTGTTCCCCTTTTGAATGCCTTTTTTATGTTATTATTACTTATCAAAAAAATAGTAATAATAATCAACTGTCACCTCTCATGCTTCTTACGGGTCTCCATTTTGAGAAAATTTAGGCTTGTTATTGTTGATTACTAATTCAACGATTATAAATAAGAAGTCATCTACATCCTATGCTTCCTTCCTGATATGTAGGATATGATGTTCATATGCATGTCTATCCTGCTTTACAGATAATTGTTCAGATACTGGTGACTATGTTGAGTACATAAAACAATTCGTTCTTCATAAGGTCTCATATGACATATCTGTTATCCATTCTTCTAATGAACACCGTGCATGTTTGCACCTCATATTTTCATTATGTCTGTCATGATTTTCTTTCTTCTTTGTTCTAATAGCAGCTAGGAGAACTTAACTTATATACCATTCGCTTTTCATTTTGTACTCTTAACTATTCTCCAACAATGGCTGGTTGAAAGGTGGACAATACCCACCCTTCTCTTTAATGAAGTGTATGAAAAAGATGGAAAGATTCGAGTATTCCACCTTTAATTTGACAAACTCTAGGAGTTGCTTGCATACTTCGTGAATCTAAGGGTTACTTGATGCGATTGTACGGAAGTGGAAATGGTGTTTAGTGATGCTTAGATTATTTACGCCCAACAACTAGGTTACATTTCATAACCAAAGAATGGAAATAGAATGGAAGTTTGAGTATATTTAAGTTTCTTACATTACTGGAAGATTGATGATGCTAGAAATGTTTTCTAAACATTTTCAAGTTTCTCTTACTCATTATATAGTCCTCTTTGATGCAACTATGGAGCTTAAGAGGAAAATAAGTTTGCAATTCTATAAGCAACCATCCATGTCTCCTCAGACCATTTTCCTTTATACACATGTTTAAAATATGAAGATGGAAGAATCAACAATGTCTCCTCAGACCATTGCCGAATGAGTGGTGCCGAACTCGCAATGTCCTTGTTGCGGTCGGACCACCCTGGCTCTGATACTAAGAAGAAATATAAGATAGAAGGAATACAAAAGAAATATGTAAAGGCTTAATGAGAGTAATAATATTTAAAGGCTTGAATGAAGCTTTTAACACACATTCACAGCTCTGGTATGTATATACTAAAAAGAGTACATGTTAATATTACAAGAAAGGAAACAAAATAAAATCACTGCAGATTCTTTGCCTAGACATATGTGTAAATGAAGTCAAATCCGATAATTATAGCCTATCATATCTAGGCTAATATGGTAAGTTACATCCATGATTCTAGCCTATCATATCTTGGCTAACAGATTCAGAGCAATGCTACATGGAAGCTCCACTAAGGCTTTGACATGTGTCACCTATCAAAGCCTTTATTTTTTGCACTCCAAAGGCATTTACTGCTACAAAGTTATGCGTTTTAGACTTAATGCTGGTGCGATGTACCACCACGCCATGCAAAGGATATTTGACGATATGCTCCACAAAGTTATTAAGTGTTATGTTGATGACCTTGTGATCAAGACAAAGAAGAGGGAGGATCATTTATACGACCTTTGTATAGTTTTTAATTGTCTGAGAAAATACAACTCACTGCTACAAAGTTATGCGTTTCAGACTTAATGCTGGTGCGATATACCACCACTCCATGCAAAGGATATTTGACGATATGCTCCACAAAGTTATTGTGTGTTATGTTGATGACCTTGTGATCAAGGCAAAGAAGAGGGAGGATCATTTAGAAGACCTTTATATAGTTTTTAATTGTCTGAGAAAATACAACTCAAAATGAATCTCCTCGAGTATGCATTTGGCATTACATTGGGAAAGTTGCTTGGCTATGTGGTTCGTTACCGCTGTATTGAGATTGATCCATCCAAAGTAGATGCTATACATAAGGTGCCACCACCTAAGAATTTAAGGGAGCTTCGAGGTCTGCAAGGTCAGGTTGCTTTCATTCATTGGTTCATCTCAAATTTGGCTAGCCACTGTCAACCTTTTAATTGACTCATGAAGAAGGATGCCGCATTTGATTTGGACCAAGGCTGTCAAAATGCTTTTGATAGTATCAAGAAGGGTTGTGCTTCTAGTGCCGATATCGGCTTGAACTGATAAAAAGAAGCACCATGTGGGGCCTACATGGTGCTTATCTCTATCGGTTCAATTCTTTTTTGGCCAGAAAATCTCATCATTCTTGCCTTTATCCTGTACAAATGGGTAGCCTTGCACAAAATAATGAAGAGCACAAAGAGCGGGCATCAGTAGTTTCTTATGATATAAAGTCTTATTTGGAGTCTATTATTTAATTCTGTAATTTTGTTTCAGGAACTTTTTAAATGGTTTGGGTAATTGAATTTGAGTCTTATTATGTTATTCTGTTAGGTGTTAGTTATAGAAAACATTATTGAGTTCTTATGATGCCTATGAATAGGCTCTGTTGGTGTAAAGCAGGATTATCGCTATATGCGAATAAACTTTGAAGAAAACATAGTATTTGGAAGAGCTCAAAGTTCTGTGTCATTCTTTCACCCTCCTCTGTCTACTCTGCCTCCGAAATAGAAGAGATTAGAGAGAGATGGAGATAGAAGGGAAGAGGAGAAGAGAGAGAGCTCAAAGCTCCTCCAAATACCTTTCCCTTTTGCATAAACTTTATTCGTCCCTAGGGCCAATCTCATTTTCTGCCAGTGGGCTTGTTATCATAAAACCTAAAAACTCACTAAAGCTTTTGGAAACTGATAGTACTCAAAGTAGTAACCTAATAAAATTCAATTTCTACTATTAAAACTAGTAGAAAGTCCCAAAAATTATAAATACAATATTATCTAACAGACTGTTTGACATCTAATAACAAAAATATATCAATAAATATATCACTTTCTCATGGGCCCCACATTAATTATAGTCCATCATGCAGCTAGCAGATTACTTTTGGCGCAATACAAAGTAGTATTCTCTAGGAAAGTATTGAAATGAAGGAGATGGAATTTTCAGTACATGCTATAATGCATGCATGTTTGCATACTGCATAGGTACATACAATAAGAGTGAGAGAGGAAGAGGATTTTGACATCTTTTCAATGTTAAGCTTACTGCTCCATGCCTTATCAATATTCGCATCGTCCATGTAATGCTTGCAGTAACTTTAGCATCCTTTTATTATCTATTTTTCCATACAGTTCATTCTCATAAGTTCTATAAGCAGGCCATGCTTGAAATAAATGAACATATGCATAAGATATGGAAGAATCAAGTGGAAGATAAGTCTTCGCAATCGGGCATTTCTAGTTGGATAATGAATCTTCCATTTGATACAAAAGTTAAAGAATGGGTAGCTGCTGAAGAAAGATATAAGCAAGAGGTGCAGATGAAAAACATTCTTC
This sequence comes from Cornus kousa, assembly GCA_025631255.1. Taxonomy (NCBI): domain Eukaryota; kingdom Viridiplantae; phylum Streptophyta; class Magnoliopsida; order Cornales; family Cornaceae; genus Cornus; species Cornus kousa. The sequence continues at coordinate 1,870,376 of JAOTQH010000057.1, read as the reverse complement.
CAGCCGTAGCAGATAAGTTTCTTATCGACCGGCCAGCAGAACAAAGAGGAGCTAGCATTCTATGCTTTGATGAAATACAGGTAAAAAAATTCTTTTATGTTTTGAAAGTTGCTGCATTTGTTTATAATTTGAGATCACAAGTATTAAGTCTTACTTGTGCGCTTCATCATCAGTCACATTCTTGTGGGGCATATTCTGGCAGTTTATCCTTTTTGTCCTATTTGTTTTTTGGTTATAAAGGAGAGCTTAGATATCAAGCACATGGAAGTGGTTTTTGGTGCCAGTTCCAAATATGTGGCATCTGATATTGCTAAAAGGCTCCTAGTTACATAGATCATTTACTTCAAGTGGCCTATGTTTTGTTTGCTCTTGTCGATCTGATTAACTTGAGGCTTTACATATTTACAGAAAATATTTTTTCACATTAGAAACATAAAATGTTTGTCATTTTTGGGGGTTGTGGCGGTGGAAATCTATTGGGTCCTCTAACACTTGGGTAGATCCATGTTTTTCGTTTCTCTTTCAAAAGTGCATGTTTATCCTTCGAAATTAAGAAAGATCTCGAATCTTGTTTTAACATGATAAAGAAATGGAATTTTTTTAAGGAAAGTGAATAAACATTAAGCAAAGGGAAGACAATGCTTGTGAAGTAAACAAGAGCTCAAATATCTGAGTAGCATTACTAACAAATGAACTCAACAAGCCTTGTTTTGAAGTCCGTTCCATAAATCCATACCTTCAATTAAATTTACACCCCATCATATCTCTCCTTAAAGGCTCTCCTCAAGTTAATTTGGATCTTTCCCTTTCACCTAACATTATCCTCAATGTGGAGCATTTCAAAGTTCATCAATTGTACAGTTATTAAATGACACATGGTCAAACCATTTTAGTCGTTTTTATTTCATTTAATATCTAATAGGAACATGTACCGTCACACTAATGTGCTTTTTCAAGTTATTGTTTAATATTTGTTTACACATCTATCTCAACATATGTATCGTTGCCATGCTCATTTTATAAATATGTTATTTCTTAGCGCCTTAATGTTCTGTATAAGCTTGGTGTAATAGTTGTTTTATATAATTTATCTTAAGAGGCTTAGAAGTATGTGTTGGCCACACAATATGTTAGAAGCACCCTCCACTTACCACATAAAACTTCTAATCTACGAGTTATATAATTGCCATTCTCTCACTCCTTATGAATGATTGAGTTTAGGTAACAAAATTGTCCGGCTTTTAGTATCTCCTCTAAATTCATGTTTGTATTTTTAATTAGATTAACATTATGTATCATATATTCAATTATATTTCGATTATCTTAAATCGTTTATTTATAGAGCTTCTTTTCGTAACTCTAATTTATCATTATTAGTATTTTAGTTTTATCAATTAAAACAATATCTTCCTACATAACCAAGATAGATATAAAAAGGCTTATTCTTACTATACTTGAAAATTCATTTGTTTTTCCTGTATTATTCTTACTATATTTGCAGACTCATCATGCATGTTCATTGTCATGTCAATACGCTTATTTTGAAACATCCATTCGATTAATTATATAAAATGAAAGTTTCTCGCAAATATGAATTAAAAGCTTAAAACATGTGAAAGCATTGAACACATTGGCAGCCAACTTGGAACTTTCCTACCTTTGACTGCATTTCCTGAATCACCAAGGAAGAAATGGTCATTTGTGAACTTATGGTTAGTTTTTCTTAATAGAAGATTAGCTATGAAAGTCTGGAAGTCCAAAACATTCTCCCATGGTGTTTGTCGAACAGTTTGGAAGAAAATTTTGATTACTTCAACTTTTTCGTACCCTTATTGGTATTTGGTAGTGAACTTGGATCATACAATAATCAATTACTGTTTTATCAAGTTATTCAGAAGCAAGATGTGGATGATTGGTTTTAGCTATTACCATATTTCTGAATAATGAAAGTGGCTGTGTACAAAAAATTTATTGGAAGGAATACTAACAAGGAAACCTAGGAAGATTTGAAGACTAAGATGAGTAGGTTTAGAACTCCCTGTATGCTAACAATGTCTTTCTTTTCTTTTCTTTTTATTATTATTTGTTAGAATGTATATCATATATGATGTTGGGCCATTATGTAATTTCCCATAATAGTTAGGGTTAGTGTGTAATTAAGCAATATTGTGTAAATTAGGGTGGATGACCCTTGTACTGTATAAAGCCTCATTTTGGGCTTTTTGGAGTTAGATGATACGAAACAATATTTTCCATCTCTCTGTCTCTCGCATCTCTCTCTCTCTCTCTCTCTCTCTCCATCTCATGAATTGCAACAAAAGACATAGATTATGGAGAAGGGTTATTTCTTGTTGTTTTGGGGAGGAGAGAGGGGGGTGGTCAGCTAGGCCAGTCAGGTCTGCTAGTGGAGTAGGGGTGTGGAGGGCCATTGGAAGAGGATGGGACGAGTTTTCCAAACATATTAGATTCAAAGTTAGGGATGGAGGGTTTATCCGGTTTTGGGAGGATCCCTGGTGCGTTGATACGCCTTTGGCTCTTTTGTTTCCAAGGCTGTTCAGGATTGCTGCTGATAAACATGCTATGGTTGCAAACTGCTATCGCCTTGATAGCGGGAGGTTAACTTGGGATGTGCGATTCCAGCGATCTTTTCAGGATTGGGAGTTGGATGATGTCACTAGCTTGTTGGCTCTCTTGTACAGACAGGAGATGGAGGGCACTGGTGTTGACTCCCTGATTTGGGTGCCCTCTTCTCAGGGGATGTTCCAGGTCCGGTCTTATTTTGTGTGCCTTTCTGGTTTTCATGGCGTTTCCTTCCCGTAGAAGACGGTGTGGTTGTCCAAGGTGCCTCTTAGAGTGGCTTTTTTTGTGTGGACTGCAGCTTGGAGCAAGATTTTGACTTTAGATAACTTGAGAAAGCGAAGACATATTATTGTTAATTGGTGTTGTCTTTGTAAGTTGAATGGCGAGTCGGTGGATCACCTGCTGTTGCATTGTCCTGCGGCTCATGATTGTTGGAATCTCATTTTTTATTTGTTTGGTATTCATTGGGTCATGCCTCGAACAATTCGGGAATTGCTGGATATTTGGAGGGGCCAATGGGTGGAAGCTCAGGCGAGAGTCTTCTGGAGGGTAACCCCCTTTTGTGTTTGGTGGAGCATTTAGAAAGACCAGAATAGAAGATCTTTTGATGGGATGGAGTCCTCCATTGGGGTGTTGAAATTTTATATTATTTGTACTCTTTTTTGTTGGGGTTGGGGGAGAGATTTTTCCTCTATTGAGGGTATTGTGGATTTTTTGGGCTCCTTGAGATCATAGTTTCAGTTTTTTGTATAGCTTGGGACGCGCTCCCCTTTTGAGCGCCTTCTAATACATTTTATTTATCAAAAAAAAAAAAAAATTTGACTACCAAACAATGTCCCCTTACCAGGTGAACCCTTGAGGTAGGGAAGAACATAACGAGTTGCCTCAAGGTGAGGTGTACGTGGAGCATGCATAAACTGACTAATCACACTAACAACGTAGGCAATATCCGGGCGCGTGAGAGATAAGTAAATCAGTCTCCCAACCAATCGCTAAATCTTCCCACATCATCTAATGGGTCTCCATCTATATCATTAAGCCTATGGTTCTACTCGGGGAATATCAATAGGTCTAGCTCCAAGCCTGCCTGTTTTAGCCAACAAATCTAAAGCATACTTCCGTTGAGAATGAACACCCCTTTCTTCGATCTGCACACCTCAATGCCAAGAAAGTATCTCAATGATCCGAGGTCTTTAACCTCGAACTCTATCCCCAAGAATGACTTCATTTGACAAATCTCTTCTGGATCATTTCCAATAGTAACAATATCATCAACATATACAATAAGGGCAGTGTGCTTCTTGATGCAGAGTGTATGATCTGCCTGACTCTGTGTGTACCTTACTCTTTTCACAGCAGTGTTGAACCTCTCAAACCAAGCACGTGGCGACTGCTTTAACCCATACAAGGCTTTATTTAGCTTGCACACTAATTCTGACCATTGGCAAGCTTAAACCCTAGTGGCATAGTCATATACACCTCTTCCTCCAAGTCACCATAAAGGTAAGCATTCTTTACATCCAGCTGGTGTAAGGGCCAATTCAAATTAGCTGCCAAAGAAAGAAGAACACGTATAGAGTTCATCTTGGCAATTGGAGCAAATGTTTCCAGATAATCAATTTCATACGTCTGAGTGAAGCCTTTTGCAAGTAACTGAGCTTTATATCTATCAATTGTTCCGTCTGCATGATACTTTATTCTGTAGACCCATTTGCAGCCTACCAGTTTCTTACCCCTAGGTAATGGAACAATATCCCAAGTACCATTCTTCTCGAGGGCCTTCATTTCTTCAAGCATGGCTTTCTTCCATAAAGTTTAACTGAGAGCATCTGAAACACTAGAAGTAACAGATACGTAGGAGATACACGAAGTGAAGAATGATATGTTGGAGATAAGGCATCCTAGGATAGAAACTGAGATATGGGATGTTTTGGACAACTACGAACACTCTTATGATAGGCAACAGGGACATTAAGATCAACAGGAATGCTATTGGCAAAAGAATCAGGAGTATTAATGTCAACTAAGGAATTACCTGGATCGAGGGAGAGTTCTTGGTCCTGGGTGAGTCAATAACTTGTTTTGCCCTCCTAGTGTAGACAATTGATTGCTCTCCTGCTACAAATCATTAGTGTTTGGAAGACTAGACATAGGCACCTCAATAAGAAGCTGCCCCTTAATGGGAACATGCAAAAGAAGGGGGCATTCCCTCTGAATGGACAATGGATTCTCTACCTGTATAGAAGTCTCCCCTTGTAGAGAATCCTGAGCAATGAAAAAAAAAAAAAAAAGAAGTGAACAGACTCAAAATGTACATCCATGGAGGCAAAGCGACAATGAGTGGTAGGGTTACAACACCGATACCCTTTTTGAGTGGCAGAGTATCTAAGGAAGACACATCGGATTGCCTTAAGGTCCATTTTGTCCTTGTGATGATGAATGTGAACATAACAAACACAACCAACCACTTTTGGAGGGACAATAAACAAGGCAGTGTCGTGTAAGACAGAGGAGGGGGATTGATAGCCAAGAACCTTAGAAGGCATACGATTGATAAGGTATGTAATTGTTAAGGTTGCATCAACCCAATAACTTTTAGGCACTCCGATCCCAATTAGAAGATAACGGGCCACCTCCGTAATATGACGGTGTTTTCTTTCAGCTACATCGTTCTGTTCTGGTGTATCAACACAAGATGTTTGATGGACAATCCCGTTATAAGCAAATAATGAGGCAAGACCACCATACATAAACTCTCCTCCATTATCAGATCGAAGGATTTTAAGGGGACAACCAAACTGAGTACATACCATCCTATGAAAGGTTTTAAAAATGGAAGGAACTTCATCTTTTCATAAGATAAAGCC
>JAOTQH010000057.1:1849197-1861123 GCA_025631255.1 Cornus kousa | reverse complement strand
AAATTTAGATACATCTAGAGCTATAAATAATTTTTTTTAATGGGCCAGCATGGGCAGAGGGCAGCTCCCCCTGGGCACATGCTGGGTCCACCCGTGGGTGTAATCATATACGGTAATTTGTAGTATACAAGAAACCTAGGTGGTAGGTAAAGAGGTAAACTTGTATTCTAACAGCCCCCTTCAAATTCAAAGTAAGTATGAACCCAACTTGAGATTGAAGGCAAGATCATGAAAGTTGATGAAAATTTGGTGAAGATGGGTTTTCATCCATGATGGAGATGGGCACGATTAACAGCTGACATGGTAGGTGACGCGGCACTACTGCTGGCAGTGCCTGACATGACAATTGTTGTGGCAGGTGACACACTATTACTGGCACCGTTGTTGATGTGTCTTGGAGGCTAATTGGGCGGCCAAATAAGGCTTTTACTTATTATGGACTTGAGACTAAAGGTTGGGATGCAGAAGCATAAGTTTGAAGGTTGATCGCCGCCGAGAATGGGGCTAATGGTGCTATCTCCTGCGGTAATTATAATAAAAAGGTAGATTATTTACCAGAGATCGAAAGTCTCTAATACCACATATTAGAAATAGAGAGAGAGGATATATTGAAATGAGAAAAAGATTACATAAAGATCCTATATATAAGAGAAGGTTTGGGGGTAAGTAAGTGATGAATAAATAACTTATAGATACTAATATGACAGGTGTAATCATATATGATAATTTGTAATATGTAAGAAACTTGGGTGCTAAGTAAAAAGGTAAACTTGTAATCTAACAATTTCTTAGCATGCTGAGAATATAATATCCCAACTAATGAATATATTATCCGATCAAGTGATAATTGTTATTTTCTATTATTAAAGAGAATGAAAAGTCTTTATTGTACCAGGGTACTATAGGTTGTCCGGTATTAAAAAAATGTCTTTTGTCTAATGTATTGTGTTACTTGGGCATCAAAACAATCCAATGTTGTTTTGAATATTTTGGATTTTTTTAAAGGCACAGTGGAGTGAAAAGAAAAAAAGAAAAAAACACATAAAGGCATGTTTTTTTGGTACATTGAATAGTATTATTTTTTTTTTAACTAGGTGCTGCAACTGAGGCTGCAAGCTTAATTGAACTGTCCTTGTGCCTAATGGTATTCCAATTGATGTTTTTAATGCAAGACATGAAGATGATAAGATCTGGTCCGATCATTATAATCACTGACTGGTCAAAGCCCAACCATTATGGGCCTCAGCCTTTAATATTCGGTCCATCGTAGTCAATAAATTCTGTCTAAAATTTAGTTGAGCCCTAAAAGGCTAAACCTAACCATCTTCTTCAACCCACAGTCAAGCACTCACAAGTCCACACCAAATCACCAATATACATATATACGTACACACACAGTAGTTCACCCACTGATTCGTTACCACCCTCTTTTCTCTTCTGGGGTGGAAAGGAGAACTGGACACCCCCTCCTGTTTCTCGTTTTTCTTCCCCAAAAATCAATCTCTCTCTCACACACGGATTCCTCAATCATCTATCGAATATCTTATATACCAATATTCTCAGAACAGTTCATTCTCAGGCCTACTTTTGTTATTCTCTTCACGAGATTGATCTTTTCATCAAATTTCTCAAATATCCAATTGCCAAAAATGGAGCTTTCGAATACCCATTTGGCCAAAATCGAATCTTTTGCTCCTTCAACAATCCCAAATTGCTTGAAACCATGAAAAGATGAATTTGGGTATGCTTTAAACCCTACCCTACAAGGAGCTTATTATTATTTTTTTCTTCACAAAGTTAGGATTAATGGGTGGAAGAGAAATGCCAGTTTCGGAGGGTAAAAGAGATGGGTTTTTCTCTGGTTCTGAGTTGGGGTTTCAATGGAGTCTCCAAGAGGGTTCTTTTCACCCTGGAGGGTTATTTGCTAGTGTTAATCAAGTGGGCAATATGGGTTTTGGCATTTCGCCAAATTCACCAAATTCCAGGGACAATAATCATGGCCTGAAGCTACCTTACACTGATTTGTATGTAAAGTATGTGTCTTCACCTGAAGGTTTTCGGATTGTTGGTGTTCCGGAGGCAAATATGGAAGAAGAGACTTTGAAGAAGAAAAGGGGTGGCCTTAAATTTAAGGTTAAGGTTAAGAATCCTTCGTTGAGGAGGTTGATAAGTGGTGCAGTTGCTGGGGCAGTGTCGCGGACAGCAGTTGCCCCATTGGAGACTATTAGGACACATTTGATGGTTGGAAGTAGTGGGCATTCTACTACTGAAGTGTTCCATGACATTATGAAGACTGATGGATGGAAAGGCTTGTTTAGGGGAAATTTTGTTAATGTGATTCGGGTGGCGCCAAGCAAAGCTATAGAGGTAAAGGTTAAATCTTGCTTTTGTTGTATTCATTGCTTACTTATTTGGGTTTTGTTTTTAGCCTATTTGAGATGTTGTGCTTGATTGATTGCTTTGTATAAGCATTGATTTGTTGGTTTATGAAACTGCATTCACTTCGAGTTTGTTTCATCTAAGCATTGTTTTGTTTGTAATTGGCTATTCTTGCTTTAAATCCAGAAATTATCAGTCTTTATTTTATTTTATTATTATTATTTTTAATGCATTGCAATAAGAGACTTGAGGGTCAAATGCTGCTTAACTTTTGGTCCATAACTTTTTCTTTGTTGTAGGTTCAGTTCCATTTTCTTTATGTGACTGGTCTTTATTTGCTGGTACAATTTTGTGTTTTGTTACTTTGGTTGATTGTGTTAGCTTCAGGCTGTCTGTATGATATTGAAACTGCATTGCTTGTTCGTATATATCTTGGTAGATGATCGATTGCCTGTTGATAAATTTTTTGGCTTAGTCTTCTTTGATGGTATTGGAATAGAATATATGGATGTTGAAACAAAGGAGAATTAAAATCTCATTTTGTTTCTGAGACTCTTTGGCCACACTTATTATTTGCATGCCTCCTTCTTTACAGTGTGGTACATGAACTTTCAACTTCACCATTCCCTACTGATAGTTGCCCTCTAATAATGAAGATACAGCACCTGAAATTTTATTTTTTATTTTTGATAAGTAAATAAAAATATATTAGAAAAATGTTCAAAAGGGGAACGTGTCCCTAATACAAGAATAAAAAAGGTCTAAAGACCAATGGAATCCAAGAGATCAAAAAAATCGTCAATTGAGGAGCATGCACTTCCTCTTACATAAAAGAATAAAGAACGAAGAATATGAATTTTTTAATTAGCTAAAGACGATTCTTTTCCTTCAAAGGATCTGTTATTCCTCTCACGCCACAAACACCACCAGACCAGCACCTGAAAAATTGTATTCCCATTATAGATTGTTTGGAAATGTAAAGGCATCGATAACTTAATGCGTGCTATATATTATTAATTCATTTCTACTTTTTTCAAGCTTGCTTTTTTAGGTATAGTTTATCTTAGTGTGAATGATTATAGCAAGGAAGAGAGATAGCTAAGTTGAATATTGCTTTCCGTACTGAAGGATAAGATGTAAACTCTTTATTTAAGGAGTCATTGCGTCTGTCTGAACTTTGAACCCATGATTTAATTTTATTTCTCTACATTTTCCAGCTCCAAAGACCTTTAAATGTGCTCAACACCAAGTAATCACGTACTATGATTGCCTCTTTTGAAGAAGCTAAATGAGACCAAAAAACAATTTTTTCCCTTTATAGTAAGAATCCACCCCAAGAATAAGTTTAAGAGTTGCAATAAACTCGTCCTATTAGAGCACAAGTTGAGCATGTTGTTTCTACGCTTCACAAGAATTAGGCTATCTTCCTTTTCCTTCATTTTGAGATACTTTAAACATGCTTTTATTTGTGTGATGCAAAATGTAACAATGTCTTTTGAGTCATTTCAGAATGCAGGATGTAGCATCCTAGATGTTTTTCTTATATTCCTATTGGCAATTTATTTTTTTTAAAAACGGAATTGAAAGCTCATAAGAATCTAATATGTTGAGGAGCAAAGGAGGTGCACAAGGTCTTGGCACATCAGCAGAATATTATAAAATTAAAGTTAGAAGCATTATGTTCTTTAAAAGAGTGTGTGTGTGTGTGTCCGCGCGCGCGCGTGTGGTGGATGGGCGGGGAGACTGCCTTTGAAACTAGCTAATACTGTTGAATTTCTAACTTAACGATCTAGTAAGCCTATTTTAAATCATTTCTGGGATAACAGTGTGCCGTATAGCTATTTCATTTTGTATAGCAAAGTAAAATATCAACTTCAATAATGTTTTCTGGGCAAAACAAATGTTGATTTCCATGTATTAGCAGTTTGAACAGTGTGAACTAATATTGTACATCTGAAATGCCCATGCATATTTTATGTATCACTTTATTCCAAAAGCAACAATTTCATATCTAGATCACCTACATTATTGACTCCTGTTAGGTTGGAAAGTAAGACATTTGGACATAAATATCATTCATCTAGGCTAATTGATCTTTTCATTATTGCTAGTAAAGATAGTATGTATTAAGAAAACACATGAGAGAGGAAAGAAGTTAGTCAATCTGAGGCTATGGAACTTAATTCAACTCAACTACGCATTTTTCCAACTATTTTTAGTCTAGGATACATGAATCTTATTCTGTGACTCTGCTTTATCAATTTATTTGATGCAATGGAATATATTCAAGTTTGGGCTCTTCTTGCCCAAGTAGTACCCAAAATGAAAAATCCTCAGGTTAACTAATGGAATTTCAACAACTCCTGAACTCGTACAAATTCCTCAGGTTAAATGGTGGATTCATCCCAATCCTTAAACACCTTTCTACTTACTCAAACAAACCATATTTTTTTCTTGAGATATTTATCATGAGAGCATCAGTTGGTTTATCCAGGCCTATAACAACATTTATGGATTTGATTGCTATTTAGCTTAAATTTTCCCTGCTCTCATCATCTAAATAGATTTTTAATATTTATTAGTATTTCACTTCAAAAGGAAACAGATGGAACTAAGACTTGATTTACAGTTTGGCCGGGGACCTTTTGAAAAGTATGACACTTGTGTGAATGAATTATTACTCACCCCAACTTTGTGAAACAGGCAAGCTCATAAAATTTCATCATTCCGTACTAATACTCATCCTGCAATTACTGGTCTTTTAGGTTATTATTTCCCTGAGCTTTCTTGCTGTAAACCCTAAGTTGAGGTAGGCATCCTAATTCTTCATCTCAAACCTGAGGTTGGCAGACCGCTGAAAGGAATTGTTCAAGGTTCTAATATGAAGTTCTGTAAGTTCTACTGTTCTACTCCTTGTTTTCCAAATGTCCGGCTGTTAACGCACACCAGAATCAATTCCAAACTTTCGGCTTATTGGCTACTAACCCACATCAAAAATTACTTACTATAAAATATGTAAAACTAAAGTACATGAGTGCATTATATAAAAAATCTTCAACCATCTTGGTAAAAATTAGAGATCGAAATTAGATCATATCATACATTAAATATTTAGATGGGAAAAATAATGAATTATGAAAGAAGACTTTAGATTTTTTACTTCTAAGAGAATGAATTTCATCTAATTCCCTCACTTTTAAAAATTTTAAGAAAACTCCTATCTAAATATTTTTCATGAGATACCTAAACCCGTTCTCTCTCTCTCTCTCTCTCTCCCTCTCCCTCTCTCTCTCTTCTTTATATATAAAAAATCTTCAACTATCTTTGTAAAAATTAGAGAAAGAAATTAGATCATATCATACATTAAATATTTAGTTGGAAAAAATAATGAATTATGATCCTATGATTATTGCGAATTTCTTGTATCGAAGTAGTTGGCCTGTTCAAACCCACACGTGGTTTAAGACAGGGAAAGAAAACTTTAGATTTTTTACTTCTAAGAATGAATTTCATCTATTTGCCTCACTTTTTAAAATTTAAAGAAAACTCCTATCTAAATATTTTTCATAAGATACCTAAACCTGTTCTCTCTCTCTCCCTCTCTCTTTTCTTTTTCTTTTTTCTTTTCCCTGGAATTCTGATAAAACTTAACTTTCCTTTCATTAACACATGGTCACCTCTTAATCCCACTTTTCATATGTTTTCCTACTATTGCCAATATTTGTCCGCTTCTCTCCCTTTCAACATCTTTGGTGAAGACCAATTGATTTGTCCTTTCTGCAAATCGATCTCCATGATTCTCTCCTTTTATCTCCTATAGTGCAGCTAAAATACAAAATTCTCGCTATGCATCTTTTACATGCAAAATTCCAGTGATGCTTGGTTTATATTGAGATTTTTCCCCCCTTTTTACCTCTTTGCATTTTATCCCATGAAGCATAGCCAGTTTTATAGTAATTCTATTAAGTATCTTCACCAAGTAATATACCGAGCCTTGAACCTTGTCCCAATGGTTGAAGTACACAAATAAACTACAAACCCAGTGGACTTGCAAGGATTGGTGTAATTCTATTTAGTATTTATAGGTGTAGGCCAATTGCCTACACTCCATAATCATCCCACTACTTTTTCATCATCATCATTGCCTTAGTCCCATATGAATGAGGTCGGCCACATGAATTCCCTCTCCAACCTTTTCTAGTACAGGCCGTTTCACCTACTATATTTAACTCTTCTTTTTTTTTCTTCATAATTTACTATATTTAACTTTTTAAAGTCATTTTTTATAACCTCATCCCATGTTATTTTTTCCCCCTCTCCGTCTCATACCTTCTATTACAACTAGAGTTCCTTGTTTCACCGGCGCATCTCTAGGTCTCCGATGTATGTGTCCAAACCATCTAAATCTACTCTCTCTAATTCTCTCACCAATGGGTGCTACATTTAATTGTCCTCTCACACTTTCATTAGGGACCCTATCTTTTCTAGTCACTCCACTCATCCATCTTCTAGTCACTCCACTACTTTATATATTTCACTTCAATCCTGTCTGCAACAGTCTCAATAATCTGTTTCTTGTTTTGGAAATGCTCTACATTATTGTTATGTGGCCAGTCTGAAGCCTGATGAGAGGGTTTGTGGAAGCTAGACTGCTAAAGTAAAACATATAGTGACCCTTCATGAACTTGAAAGCTGAATACTTGTTTAAAAGGAATCATACCTTTTCCTCTCATATCAGATTCAAAGTTCGTGATGGTAGTTGTGTCCCTTTTTGGGAAGATCTTTGGTGTGGGGATCAGCCATTATTTCGTACATTTTCCAGATTATACAGTATTGCAGCTGATAAACATGCCTACGTAGCTGACTGTCATCGGCTTGATAAAAGTGGGATTATGTGGAATGTGCATTTTCGGCGTTCATTTAGGATTGGGAGTTGGACGAGGTGAGTATTTTTCTGGACCAATTGTATCGACAGGAAGGAATTGGCAGGGGTTATGACAATTTGACATGGATTCCCTCTTATCACGGTCGTTTTGAAGTAAGGTCGTTGTTCTTATGTCTATCTAATTTTGTCAGCTTTGACTTCCCATGGAAGACCATATGGCGCTCTATGGCTCCTACTAGGGTGGCATTCTTTGTGTGGACCGCTATTTGGGGTAAGATACTGACGATTGATAATCTGAAGAAGAGGGGAAATTGTTTTATCAATTGGTGTTGCCTATGCAAGCAAGATGGGGAGTTAGTTGATCATCTCCTAATGCATTGCCTTGTGACGCACAATTGTTGGAATCTTATTCTTGGATTGTTTGGCATGTGTTGGGTAATGCCTCGTTCTACTAAGGAATTGATTCATGCCTGGAGAGGATGTCGTTTGCGTAGGGGTGTTCGTGATTATTGGAGAACTGTCCCACATTACGTCTGGTGGTGCATCTAGAAGGAGAGAAATAGTAGAATGTTTGAAGGAAAGGAGTCGTCTACGGCGACACTGAAACTTGTTATTATTCTTTCTCTCTTTAGTTATGTGACGAGGAGTTCTTGTTCCTCTTCTGATGATTTAATTTCTTTTTTGGATTCTTTGGGGCCTTAGACCCTGGTTCCTCTAATGTTTTAAGGGATACGTTCCCCTTTTGAACGCCTTTTTTTAATTCATTATTATTTATCAAAAAAAAAAAGGGAATCATTTTTACTTACCAAAAAAAAAAAAGGAATCACATAGCTGACTCAAGTAGTTGAGACCTGGACCTACAGCCTTACTTAATCCAGTTGAATTGTTCTACTTGATACAAATTTTTCTACGTCTCAACTCCAGATGTCTTTTGGATTTGTTAATCCTTTTTTTTCTTTTCAATATTTCCTCATCTATTAGAACATGTAGCTTTATATGTATATATATACACATTTGTATGTATGTATTTAGGTTTGTACAAGTTTACGTAGTATAGTAAATGAATGGTTGTAATTATAGTATGTATGTATTTAGGTATGTACAAGTTTACGTATTATAGTAAATGAATGGTTGTAATTATAGTGATCATTATTGTGTCATACCGATACCCTATGTTGCTCAATGACCAGTCAAAATTACTGTTTTCATAAATTCATATATGCTGTGTATCGTATGAAAGGTTAATCTGTTTGTTTGTTTCTCTCATTTTTAACATTGGAAAAAGATACTACAAGGGTGCTTTCTACAAGTATATGTTTTTATACAATTTCATTAATTATTGACATGCATTGCTTTTGGTGCAAATACTAGAAAATACTAAAAAAATGTTTGTATACACTTTCATTTAGTGGCGCAAATTGTTGACATATGCACTGCTTTTGGTGCAAATATTAGAAAATGTCGAGATTCTCTAGTACAAGGGATGCTTCTAATGCCCTGATGGCCGTTTCAACTGTTACGAGGGCACGAGCTCATTGAGAGCTTCCTCGTAGTAGACTTTGAAATTATATTTCTTTTGAATTATATGAGTTCTGTTATGTTTCGATTTTTGTAGATTTTCTCTATTTATAAGATTACCATCATGTTTTTATACCTTATGGATGTTTGTAACATTCTTTTATACACACACACAAACACACTGTATAGAGCTTATTGTTGCTTTGAAGCAGTTGCCTTTCAGCTCTATGATTTACCGTGGATGCATTTTGAATATCCAGTAGATTTCTTTTATAGATTATGTTCACCAACAGTAATACTTTACTCTGTACTGATAACACAACTGAAATTTCTAAACCCATTTACCATTCAGTAAAACACAATCCTCATCTAAATCAAACAAATAATTACCCTTTTTGTCGGTTTACAAGTTTATCCCCCTGAATCTGTTCTATCCACACACCAGTAATATAGTAGCCAGAAGACTGGCTTGAGGTACTCCTTTTGAAGTCAGAATGTGACGATATAAACTTTCACCATTATTATGGTAGTGTTTATATATATATATGTACATATATGTTTTTTTTTTTTTTTTTTTTTTTTTGTGTTTGTGTGTGTGTGTGTGTGTGTGTTATTTTCATGATTTCCTTACGCATATATTATTTCATTTGAATATTTCCCCATATTAGGTATACTTCCAAATTGTTTACCAATTAATATTTTCCTCTGAGACTGGGTCACTTTGAACCTCTATTTTATATAAAAATATGTATAAATTTTGGGGTAATGGTTCATTCGTCAATAGTCCAACAGATGTTTGATCTTAAATGTTCTTTTCTCCTTTTAATATATGTTTTATGGGATCTAAATTGATTATTTCTTTGGACTTCAGAGCACTAATAGTGCTTCATTTGTTTTGCTTCAAGATTCAGGCATGGATCGTACTTGCTCATCTTTCACCTTTTCTTTTTAATTGTCAATATTCATCTCTCTTTTGAGAGAGAAAAGACTAATATTGAAAATTAAACTCTCAATGTGAATCTTAGAGAAAGAGAGAAAGAGATGAATATTGATAATAAAATAGATTAAGTCAGTCAGTCGGGTGCAACTCGACCAATCCATGCCTGACCCAAGTTAGGGATGGGCTTGGGCTCAATTAGCTCAATCCGATCCCAACTCGAGTTGGGAGGTTTGTAAGTCGAACCCAACCGAAGCTCGATTTGTAACATATTAATCTTAGCCTTTCATTATCATCCAATGGCTAAGGCATTCCCGTATAGAGCCTTATCTCTTCAGAAATTTCTAGAGTTTAGAGGAGATAAGGTAACCGTAGCCTAGCAGCTTACCATTCGCAGGAGAGAGAAACCCTAGCCTAGCCACTCACCATTGTCTGTGTCTGCTACTCGATAACAAGAGAAGCCCTAGCCGGCCTGTCATCTTCATCTCCATCTCCATCATCTTCATCTTTGTTAAAGAGAGAAATCCTAACCCTAGCTATTGTTAGAAACCCCACTCGTTCATTCATCGAGCTTCTTACAGATTAAAAAAACTCATTCGTTATCCGCCAGTAATTTCTTCTTTCTTTCTTTTTTTTTTAATTTTTTTTTTTATATATATATTTTTGTGTATACATCAAATGGTGATTTCTAACATTTGATCTCATTTCTTAAGTTTTTTTCTTTTTTGAATCATTTAATTGCTGTTGTTTATTGAGTCATTAGTTGCTGATTTTTATTTTATTTTAAAGTTTATTTTGTTATAAAAATTGATCCAATTTGACTGGATTGGAGACCAACCCCGACCATGGTCGGGCTTGGGCTAGGTCTCCCTAACCTAAGGTCGGTTTCAACCCAGGCTTGGGCAACAATGCTCATAGTGCGGATTGAGCTACGACTGACCGACCCTTCAACCCGTCTGAGTGGCATCCCTATTGTCACCTCTGTTTTAATTTAAAATCATCAAAGTTGAACTTTGCTATAGAAGGTTGTTTATGAAATCTATAATTCCACAGCAGAGAGAGAGAGAGAGAGAGAGACTGCCATCTGAAGCAAAGGAAGGATAAACAATCGGCCGAATGATTAATCTAATATATTTATTTATTCCATGGCAAGTCCTCTTTTGAAACATAACAAGTTTCATACTCCAGCCCCGGTTTTCAAGGATTACATTTCAATCCAAACCTGATAACCCAAATCTTTCTTTCTATATGAATTTAGTTAAACCTTTTTTCAGCAGACTGAACACCAATCTCGATTAAAAAAAATTAGTTATAGAGAGGGAGAGTTCTATTATTTGCCCATTGCCGGTTGACTACTTTGCATTATTGATCTTTTGTGACTTCTTCATGTTGCATTTGCTATAGTGTTATTTACCTGGGGAACAAGATTATTTGTGCTCTTATTGTTTATGGTTCCAATGTTTAATCAAGCTCTTCCTTAACGAATATGTATGTATATATAAGCTAGCACCCTGCTGTCTGCTCACAGTATAAAATTGATATGCCTTGCATGAAGAAAGTATTTTTCTTTGTTTTACACAAATTGAGCTTTTCCATTTTGAATGGAATGATAAGATTCTTTCGTGGCTTGACGTTGGAATAAATTTTCATTGTAAGTAATCATGTTTGATACATTAGTGTAATCCAAATTAGAAATGAAAGAAAGTTCTGAATTATATTATTGCATATCCAGCAACTATCCTTCTTTTAAAAATGTAAGGGCTAGTTTGGTGTGCGTGAATGAAATAGAATGGAATGGAAATGAAACTAGGAATGGAATAGGAATGGAATGGAATGGGAATGATGATTCCCATTCTCTAGTTTGGTTACAAACATGGAATGCGTAAAAATGAAATGAAGATTTGCATTCACGTTTGGTTTGACTAATGTAAAAACTAAAATGGAATAAATTTATATTGTTTTCTTCAAATAACCTTTATCATTAATAAAAAATTTTAACTAAAAAATTAACATCTAAAGAAATTTTTTCCAATAAAGAAATTTTTTCTAATCTAGGGTAAGAAAGAAGTCTGTAATAATGAAATTAGGGCAAGAGATAAAGAGAGAAAGTTAAGAGAAGAAAGAAAACGAAGGTGTTGGAGGTTGGGTTGGGTTGTGTGTTAGAGAAGATGATGATGGCGGGGAAGAAGGCTGGATTATGGAGAGGA
>JAOTQH010000057.1:1835251-1849097 GCA_025631255.1 Cornus kousa | reverse complement strand
CTTGTACATGCAGTTACTATTCTATCACATACGACTTGTACATGCAGTCTTGCACTAAATCTTCCATCAGTTCAGGAGTTGTAGAAAAGATATTGGAGGAAACTAAATAAATTGCTCCAAAATTTAGCACCAAATTGTTTAGGATCCTCCAATTCTCACATACAACTAGTTCGGAAGTTGGAGATGAGATATTGGAGGAAACCAAACAAATTGCATCACAATTTAGTACATAGTTGTTTAGCATCCTCCAATTCTCACATACAACTTGAACACCATCAAATCATCAATCAATTCAAAGTTCTGAAGTCGAAGATGAGATATTGGAGGAAACCAAACAAATTACACCAAAATTTTGTACAAACTTGTTTAGCGTCCTCCAATTCTCACATACAACTTGAACACCATTAAATAATCAATCAATTCAAAGTTCAGAAGTTGGAGATGAGATATTGGAGGAAACCAAACAAAATGCACCAAAATTTAGTACAGACTTGTTTCGCGTCCTCCAATTCTCACTTACAACTTGAACACCATTAAATTGTGTCGATCAGTTCAGAAGTCGGAGATGAGATATTGGAGGAAATTAAACAAACTGATTAATGATACCAATTTGTTTAGTTTCCTCCAATTCTCATATACGACATGAACAAACACTTATGTTGAAAAACTCTCATTGGTTACCCCTACTACATTCCTTGCTTCTTTTGCATTTAGGCCTCACCAAATATATAAGCTTGTTACGGACTAGTCACACACATTCACAAGAAAACACAAATGTCATGCTATTAATCTCTCTCTTTTCATACACATTCACAAGATAGGACAAACTCCTGCTGTTAAACTGTTTTGTACTCTCTCACTCCATGCACATTCACAGGGTGGCACAAATCTCATGCTCTTAAACTGTTGGTAACTTACTGTAGTACTCACTGTACTCTCTCTTCTCACACACATACATTTGAACTCATCAAAATAAGTTTCAATCATAGTTAGTAACACTTACAAAACAATCTTTTGATGCAAGTTTACCAGATTATCCCAATACTGTTATAATCACATAAACTTGAAAAGATGATATTATTGCAATATTTTGAAATTACAAAACTAATTACTACCATAAACTTTCATATATATATATATATGTGTGTGTGTGTGTGTATATGTAACAAGATTTGTTCAAAGACATGTTATGTGAAAGTGAGTTGACCCAATCTTGTATACAAGCACTCGATAGAAACCTAGATAAGTATGTACTTACCTCTTATTGTACAATATATCTTGGTTTAAATTTCTCTTTAACATTAGCATAATTTATTTTTCTTTTTTTAATATAACTCTATTAGGCTCAAAGCTATAGGGATTTTTATACGATTGCAGGATCAAATTGGGAAGGCCTTTTTAATAAGCAAGGTGAGATTTCCATTAACAAGCCACAAGGCAAACAAAATATATTTTACATGGGGCATACCCTGGTCTATACAATTAACATCAGTGAACCCCCATTCCCACCATTTTTGTAACAAAGGAGTAGAGAAGAACAAATCAGCAGACATGTATAGTTTCTGTTAGCAACTGTCCTTAACCATCCTATCCAACAGTAATAAACCTCCCGAACAATAAATGTCTCAAGGGAGAGAGAACAGATATATCAGCAACATCTAGAGACCGAACCATGTGAGCATCCAAAAACAATTGGAGGGTATAAGTACTGAATTTAGGCTTGAATACAAAATCCGGTAATTTCCAATATTCCTTTTGTAACCATTGATCAACTAGAGACTTTTCGAAACCTTCCATAGACCACAATTTGGCTCTCACCAGAGATATTATCTCTCTCTGGATGGTGACAGCATCTCTATATTAATTTGTTTGAGAGTGGTTCTCAATTTTCTCTCTGCAAAAAAGCCAACTCGATCAGGTTTTGAGTAAGGCCAATTTTTTTGGAGCCTATCCTGAGTATAAAGTGCTTGTTTGGCTTCTATCCATAGAAACAAAGAATGTCTAGGAATGATTCTTCACTCTAAGAATTTTCTTGCAGCACCAAGACCATTCACCTCTTAGCTGACAATTCCAAATGTGAGCTTTGATTCCTTAGAATATGCAATTTAATCCATCTGTCATCCCAGAGAGAGGAGGAATCAGAGGATTGAGTGCACGGCTGCCAGAAATGCTTGGCAATAGTAGCCTTGCTCCATGTACAGATCGAGATCTTTAACTCCAATACCACCCTCATTTCTAGTCAATAAATTTTCATTCCAAGATATTTTAGCACTACCAGTAGACCTGAATAACCGAGTTTAGGAGTTGCAGCTTACCATGCCAGCGAAGGATAACCAATTGGTAGTCCATGATTGCACCCTTTTGTTAATTTTCTCCACCAGTTCTTGTCATAAATTTGTGAGCATTTATCCTAGATGAGTCCAACAGAACACCAAGATATTTTATTGAAGAGAACCTTCTTTGAAATCTGTGGAATGAAGGATGGTAGTTCTGTGTTGCTCTGGAACTCCAGAAAAAAAGATTACCAACTTCTGAGCATTTGGAGACAAACAAGCCCAAAAACTGAAAAGGTTTGGGAAGGCCTTTCCACAATTTAAGTAATTTCACTATGTCGATCTTTTGGTTTAAGCTTCATTTTTGTTCTTTTTCTTTTGTGTTGAATTATAGCAGTTTGGGTTTCAGTGTTAGGGAGAGTTCATGAGGTTAGAACTGTTATGTCTTCAAGAATTATTTTATTTTATTTTTTTAACAAGATTAGCATTTTCATCATAAAATCACACGGAATTGCAGGCTGCACCACAGCAGTGGAAAATTTCTCATCTAACACTAAACATTCCTTTCTTGGGTTGAAGAATGATGGGATTTCATGTTGAAGCTTAAAAGCTAGTTGAGGAGGCTGCTTGTTCCATGGGAGTTTTTACAGCTTTAACTATTTTGAAAGTTTTGGGACGAGATCCACCATCACAACTGGTGTCTGAGATTTAAAGCAATTGTTTTCACTTTGACGGTAAGATTTCTTTTGTCATCAACTAATATCCTGCATCACTTGTAGTCCACTTTGTTCAGTACACATTGCAGCCATTATAACTCGAACACACACTACACCTTCAATTTTTAAAGTCAGTGGCGAAATTCTGGACACTATAGAAACAAAAACAAGATTTAGCAGTGATGTGTGTTAATTAGCATCCACTCACCACATTTGGTTTGGAGAGAAACTGTATCTTGTTCATAAGTAGGATATGAGATATGGGAGGAAACTAAACAAATTGTACCATATTAATTAGCACTGATTCATTTAGTATCTTCCGATTCTCACATACAACTTGAAGATGAACTAACATGCACTAAATCTTCTATCAGTTCAGGAGTGGCAGGTGAGATATTGGAGGAAACTAAATGAATTGCCCCAAAATTTAGTACCAACTTGTTTAGCATCCTCCAACTCTCACATACAACTTGAACAACATCGAATCATTAATCAATTCAAAGTTCAGAAGTTGGAGATGAGATATTGGAGGAAACTAGACAAATTGCACCAAAATTTAGTACCAACTTGTTTAGCATACTCCAATTCTCACATACAACTTGAACACCAACCATTAAATCGTGTGGATCTGTTCAGAAGTCGGAGATGAGATATTGGAAGAAATTAAACAAACTGATTAATGATACCAATTTGTTTAGTTTCCTCCAATTCTCAAATACGACATGAATTAGCACTATGTTCAAAAAAAAAAAATCTCATTTATTAAACTGAGTTACATATTGGTCACATTTCTTGCTTCTTTTGCATTTAGGCTACACTATATATATATAGGCTGAGTTACATATTGGTCACACACATTCACAAGAAAGCACAAATCTCATGCTATTAATCTCTCTCTCCCAATATATTCACAGATGAGACAAACTCATGCTATTAAACTGTCACTGTATTCTCTCTCACTCCATACACATTCACAGTGTGGCACAAATCTCATGCTATTAAACTGTTACTGTGTTTTGTCAGGAAAAAAATAAAAATTTCTGTAACTGACACCTGTACATTTAAACCCATCAAAATAACTTTTTGTCAAAGTTTGTAATCCTAACCAAGTTTGTCACATTATCCCAATTTTATTGTAGTCACATAAATGTGAAAAGATGATACTATTATAATATGTTGAAATTTAAAAACTAACTCCAACCATAAACTTTCAAGTATAATATAGTTTGTATATATATGTATGTATGCATATATGTAACAGAATTTGTACATGATATTTTATGTGAGAGTGGATCTCTGACTGTATCTTTTATACAAGCACTCAATAGAAACCTAGATTGAGCATGTGTTTATCATCCTTAATATACATTAAATCTCGGTTTAAATTTCTCTTTAACCCGATCATAATTTCTTTTTCTTTTCTCAATTTAAATCTATTAGGCTCAAAGATATAGGGGTTTTATCACGATTGCATTATCAAAATGGGAAGGGATTTCTTACAAATTTTTTCTGTATTATCAATAAAGTTGGGTTGTTTGAGAACATGAGGGTTTGAAGAATTGGTCACAAGGGAATTTGTGTTTTTCTTTCCAGAAATTGGTTTTTGTAGGCTTAGGTGAATGAAGTAGATGAATTTTCTCTTTTAAGTTATATCAGTCTCTGATTATCAAAAAGGTAATTGAGGGATGTCCATAAACTCTGTGGAGTGAGAAAGACCTTAGTGCACCAGTGATACCATGTTACCTATGTCTCAACTAATTATATATCTAGTCACATAAGTGAAAATGCAGTTTCTCCCGTGAGTTCTATCAGTACATGTTAGTATTTAAGAAGTTGCTAATACCATCTCATCGATATTCCAGGAACATTAAAGTACTTCACAATTTGTATTAGTGGTGGTATCTCTAGAGGTAGACAGACCTGGTGTTGTGGAATGCATTCCTTGACAGAATAGGGTACAGAAAGCAGAGAGAGAATAAAAATTTCAGAAAAAAGTTTAAAAGAGAAACATAGGTAATGAAAAAGATAATGAGAAAGTAATGGTAGCTCAAATTAGTCATTCAATAGGGATAGTTTGCCATTTCACTAAAGGAGAGTGCTATAGAATGCTTTTACTAACAGATTAAACTGCAGCTAATTTTGTTCTAATTAATGCCAATACAAAAATGACTATTAATAATGTCATTGTCACTGTTCTAAGCTACTCTTTTAACAATTTTGAAAGTTTTAGGAGGAGACCACCGTCACAACTGCTGTCTGAGACGTAAAAGCAATTCTTTTTGCTTTGATGGTAAGATTTCTTCTGTCATCAACCAATTTCCTGTATCACTAGTAGTCTGCTTCCTTAAAATACACATTGCAGCCATTATATAAACTGAACACACACTATACCTTCAATCTTCAAAGTCAGAGGCGAGATTCAGGAGGGAAACTGCAGAAACAGAACAAGATTGATGTGTTTAGTGTCCACTTCTTGCATTCGGCTTGAAGAAATTGTATATGGGAGGAAACTAAACAAATTGTACCAGATTACTTAGCACTGATTTATTTAGTATCCTCCCATTCTCACATTCGACTTGAACATGCACTAAATCTTCTATCAGTTCAGGAGTGATAGATGAGATATTGGAAGAAACCAAATAAATTGCACCAAACTTTAGTACCAACTTATTTAGCATCCTCCAACTCTCACATACGACTCGAACACCATCAAATCATCAATCAATTCAAAGTTCAGAAGTTGGAGATGAGATATTGGAGAAAACTAAACAAAATGCACCAAAATTTAGTGTAGACTTGTTTAGCGTCCTCCAATTCTCGCATACAACTTGAACACCATTAAATCTCTCATATACAACTTGAACACCATTAAATCACAGATCAGTTCAAAAGTTGGCGATGAGATATTGGAGGAAACCAAACAAATTGCACAAAAATTTAGTGCAGACTTGTTTAGCGTCCTCCAATTCTCACATACAACTTAAACACCATTAAATCATGTCTATCAGTTCAGAAGTCGAAGATGAGATATTGGAGGAAATTAAACAAGCTAATTAATGATAACAATTTATTTAGTTTCCCCCAATTCTCATGTATGACATGAACAAGTACAAGCAGCTTCCTACTTATCAAAAAATAAAGTACAAGCAGCTTCGTCCAACTCTCATTTATTACCCTACTACAATTCTTGTGTTTTTTTTTTTTTTTTTTTTTGCATTCTATATATAGGCTTTGTTACTGAGTGGTTTACACACATTCACAAGAAAGCACAAATCTCATGTTAGTAAACTGTTACTGTACTCTCTCTCTCTCTCCCCATGCACATTCACAAGATAGGACAAACTCATGCTAATAAACTGTTACTGTGTTTTCTATCTCCATAAACATTCACAAGGTGGCACAAATCTCATGCTATTAAACTGTTACTGACTTACAGTAGTTCTATCTCTCTTCTCACACACGTAAATTTGAATTATCTCTTGAATATTGTGTATCATTGGAAAGATTGCCGGATCTTTCAAATTTGAAAATTTTGTTGGAATTGAGGCTTATGTATTGCAGTAAGCTGATGGAAATTTGAATTCTCATCAAAATAACTCTGTCAAAGTTAATAACTTATCCTAATATTACTATAATCACAGAAATGGGAGAAGATGATAATGTAGAAATTACAAAACTCTCCCACTACAAACTTTCACATATATAAAGGATTTGTGCAGAGACATGCTATACAAGCACTCGATAGAAACCTAGATAGAGCATAATATACCATAAATCTTGGTTTAAATTTCTCTTCAACTTTAGCGTAATTTCTTTTTCTTTTTTCCCATTTTAACTCAAGCTCAAAGCTATAGGGATTTTGTCCCAATGACATGATCAAATTAGGAACAACTTTTGCACAATTTGGCGCAATTTAAGTAATTTCACTATGTTAATGCTTTGTATTATCAATAAAATTGGGTTGTTTGAGAAACAAAAGCTCTGTGTGGCTTACAAATGTTCTCTATTTTTGGTGGAAACCACTAGAGGTTTCTATGCAGAATGGAGAACAGAGAGCAGAGAGAGTAAAAAATTCAGAGAAGTTTTAGAGAGAAATAGAAGATTTTGAAAAAGATAATAAGAAAGCAATGTATCTCAAATTAGTCATTCAGTAGGGATAGTTTGCCATTTCACTAAATGACAGCAATAGGACACCTCTACTAACAGATTAAACTACAGCTAATCTATATTTTCACCATAACCTCCCTTGGCTATAAACAGGCTAATTTACCCTTTCTTTTTTATTGCCCTTGTTAAAATGAAATAATTGGAGCTGTCAAAATTTCAAGATACATTCATGAAAATGTGACATGTCCCTCGTTTCAGATTTCACACAAACATGGAAAAAATGCTCCACACTAACATGGAAAAAAATTTCACTCATCGAACATGAGCTGAAGATGGCAATAGGCTTAAATAAATAATTAGCTCGAGGTAAGTCAAACCAAATTGGATAAAGTGTAAAGAATCGTGCAGGGAAAAAATAAAGATAAGACCTTAAAGAATGAAATTTGAATGACAATGAACATTTGTTTGCTTTACAGAATTCTTTAAAAGAACTCATAACCATTGGTATATTCTACTTAATCCCAATACAAAAATGACCATTAATACAAGAATTAGCATTAATAATGTCTCATGTCTTATGTAAAGGATTTATAGAAGAAACTCAACAGATGAGAAATCACTGTCAGAACAGATTATAAGAACATCTGGACTCAGCTCTGCTGCTCGCTGTCACCAACTTCTCTTGCCTCTGCCTCAGCAGCCATCAACTTATCAAAGTTCTCCGTCTTTCCAAGCAATATTTCAATCTACCAAACAAAAAAGCCAGCACCAAACTCTACAGATAGTTGAGGAGGTTGTTCCGTGGGAGTTTTTGACTCAACTCTGCAGCTTCAATGTCATTGTCACTGTACTATGTTATTCTCTTGAACCATTTTCAAAGTTTTGGGAACTCCGCCATCTGGATTTGAAGCAATTGTTTTCTCTTTGATGGCAAGATTTCTTCTGTCGTGAACCAACTTCCTGCATCAATAGTAGTCTGCTTCATAATAATACACATTGCATGCAAAATAACTTGAACACTCACTATACCTTAAATCTTCAAAGTCAGTGGCGAAATTCAGGAGGAAACTATAAAAATTAAAACAAAACAAGATTTAGCAGTGGTTTTGGAGAAACTGTATCTTGTTCAGAAGTCGGATATGAGATATGGGAGGAAACTAAACAAAATGTACCAGATTAATTAGCACTGATTTATTTAGCATCATCCCATTCTCACATTCGACTTGAACATGCACTAAATCTTCTATCAGTTCAGTTCAGAGTGGCAGATGAGATATTGGAGGAAACTAAACAAATTGCACCAAAATTTAGCACCAACTTGTTTAGAATCCTCTAATTCTCACCTACGACATGAACACCATCAAAACATTAATCAGTTCAGAAGTTGGAGATGAGATATTGGAGGAAACTAAACAAATTGCACCAAAATTTAGCACACACTTGTTTAGCGTCCTCCAATACTCACGTACAACTTGAACGCCAACCATTAAATCGTGTCCATCAGTTCAGAATTCGCAGATGAGATATTGGAGAAAATTAAACAAACTGATTAATGATACCAATTTGTTTAGTTTCCTCCAATTCTCATATATGAGATGAACAAGCATTGTGTGGAAAAAAAAAAACTCTCCTTTACCACCCTACTACAATTCTGTCTTTCTATTGCATTCAGGCCTCATACAATAGCCAAATATATATAGGCTTTGTTACCGAGTGGTCACACACATTCATAAGAAAGCACAAATCTAATGCAATTACTCTGTTGGTGTACATAGACACACACTCTTTCTCTCAAGATAGCACAAATCTCATGTTAACTGTACTCTCTCTCTCTCTCTCTCTCTCTCTCTCTCTTTCTCTCTCTCTCCATGCACATTCACAAGATAGGACAAACTCATTCTATTAAGCTGTTACTGTACTCTCTCACTCCATATACATTCACAAGGTGGCACAAATCTCGTGCTACTAAACCACTAGTGACTTACTATAGTACCATCTCTTCTCACACACAAATTTGAACTCTCATCAAAAGAGTTTGAACTCTCTTCTCTGCCAAAGTTTGTAATCCTAACATCTCCAATTGTTTAATGCAAATTTACCACGTTGTCCAATTTTATTACAATCACAAACCGGGATCATGTATGTGTTTATCCTTAATATACCATAAATCTTAGTTTAAATTTCTCTTTACCTGAGAATAATTTCTTTTTATTTTTTAATTTAACTTAGGGTCGAAGATATAGGATCTTTATCACGATTGCATGATCAAAATGGGAAGGGACTTCCCACAAAAGCTGGAGATTTCTATGCAGTATTGTGCTTGCTGCATGTTGAGCACTATTCAAAAATGTAGTTTTGATGATGGTGTTGACAAGGGAGTTTGTGGGGATTTTTTTAATTTTTTTTTTGGGAAGTAGGTTTTTGTAGGCGTAGGTGAATGAAGTAAATGGATTTTCTCTTTTATGTAATATCCGTCTGTGAATAGCAAGAAAGTAATTGCGGGTTGTCCTCAAACTCCGTGGAGTAAGACAGACTTTGGTGCACCAGTGATACAATGTCACCAATATCATCAACTAAATATATCTGGTTACATAAGTAAAAATGCGTTTACTCTTGTGAGGTATATCACTACAACTTAGTATTTAATCAATCAATAATACAGTCTGATCAATATTTCAAGAAATCATACTTCATAATAGTCATGGTGTCGCTAGATGTAGATGGCCCTGGTGTTCTGGAATCCATTCCTTGACAAAATGGAGAACATAGAGCATAGAGAATAAAAATTTCAGAGAAAAGTTGATAAGAGAAACAGAAGGTTATGAAAAAGATAACAAGAAAGTAATGGTAGCTCAAATTAGTCATTCAATAGGGATAGTTTGCCATTTCACTAAAGGAGAGCAGTAAAAAGCTATTACTAACAGATTACACTACAGCTAATTTGTATGTTTACCAAAACCTCCCTTGAACATAAACAGGCTAATTTACCCTTTCTTTTTCATTGCCTTTGTTAAAATGAAAATTTTGAAACTGTCAAAAGTCCAAGATACATTCGTGAAAATAAAGCAATGAATGGAATGACAAGGAGCGTTTGTTTTCTTTGCAGAATTCTTTTAAAGAACTCATTACCATTGGTATATTCTA
Organism: Cornus kousa; assembly: GCA_025631255.1. Lineage (NCBI taxonomy): Eukaryota > Viridiplantae > Streptophyta > Magnoliopsida > Cornales > Cornaceae > Cornus > Cornus kousa. Next base: position 1,838,857 of record JAOTQH010000057.1, on the reverse strand, counting down.
CTTAATGCCAATACAAGAATTATTATTAATAATGTCTCGTGTTTTTCTTTTTTTCAGGATTCATAAGAGGAACTCAATAGATGAGAAATCACTGGCAGAACAAATTATAAGAACATCTGGACTCAGCTCTGCTGCTCACTGTCACCAACTTCTCTTGCCTCAACCTCAGCGCGAACTCTACAGCTAGTTGAGGAGGCTGTTCCATGTGAGTTTTTCCTTCAACTCTACAACTTCAATGTCACTGTACTACGCTGTTCTCTTGAGCCATTTTCAAAGTTTTGGGAGGTCCACAATCACAACTGATGTCTGAGACTTAAAGCAATTGTTTTCTTTGATAGTAAGATTTCTTCTGTTGTCATCAACCAAAATTTCCTGCATAGTAGTCTGCTTCATAATAATTTCATTGCAACCAATATAACTTGAACACACACTATACCTTCAATCCTCAAAGTCAGTGCTGAGATTCAGGAGGGAAACTGCAGAAACAAAACGAGATTTAGCACTGATGTGTATTAGTGTCCACTTCTCACATTCAATTTGAAGAAACTGTATCTTGTTCAGAAGTTGGATATGAGATATGGGAGGAAACTAAACAAATTGTACCAGATTAATTAGCACTGATTTACTTAGTATCCTCCCATTCTCACATACGACTTGAACATGCACTAAATCTTCTATCAGTTCAAGAGTGGCAGATGAATTATTGGAGGAAACTAAACAAATTGCACCAAAATTTAGTGCCAACGTGTTTAGCATCCTCCAAATCTCAAATATGACTTGAACACCATCAAATCATCAATCAATTCAAAGTTAAGTAGTTGCAGATGAGATATTGGAGAAAACTAAACAAAATGCACCAAAATTTAATACAGACTTGTTTAGTGTCCTCCAATTCTCACATACAACTTGAACACCATTAAATCTCTCATATACAACTTGTACGCCATTAAATCATATATCAGTTCAGAAGTTGGAGATGAGATATTGGAGGAAACTAAACAAATTGCACGAAAATTTAATGCAGGCTTGTTTAGCGTCCTCCAATTCTCACATACAACTTGAACACCATTAAATCATGTCTATCAGTTCAGAAGTCGGAGATGAGATATTGGAGGAAATTAAACAAACTGATTAATGATACCAATTTTATTTAGTTTCCTCCAATTCTCATATACGACATGAACAAGCAGCTTCCTCCAACTCACATTTATTACCCTACTACAATTCTAGCTTGTGTTCTTTTGCACTCTATATATAGGCTTTGTTATTGAGTGGTCACACACATTCACAAGAAAGCACAAATCTCATGCTATTAAACTATTACTGTACTCTCTCTCTCTCTCTCCATGCACATTCACAAGACAGGACGAACTCATGCTAATAAACTGTTACTGTGTTTTCTCTCTCCATACACATTCACAAGGTGGCACAAATCTCATGCTATTAAACTGTTACTGACTTACAGTAGTACTCTCTCTCTCTCTCTCTCTCTCTCTTTCTCTCTCTCTCCTCACACACATAAATTTGAAAACTCATCAAAATAACTGTCAAAGTTAGTAACCAATTGTTTGATCCAAGTTTTCCACATTATCCCAATATTACCATAATTACATAAATGTGAGAAGATGATAATGTAGAAATTACAAAACTCTCCCACTATAAACTTTCACATATAGAGGATTTGTGCAAAGACATGTTATACAAGCACTCGATAGAAACCTAGATAGAGTATAATATACCATAAATCTTGGTTTAAATTTCTCTTTAACTTTAGCATTATTTCTTCTTCTTCCTCTCCCCCAATTTAACTCAATTAAGCTCAAAGCTATAGGGATTTTGTCCCAATTGCATGATCAAATTGGGAACAGCTTTTCCACAATTTGGTGCAATTTAAGTAATTTCACTACGTTAATGTTTTATATTATCAATAAAGTTAGGTTGTCTAAGAAATAAAAGCTTTGTGTGGCTTATGAATGCTCTCTATTTTTGGTGGAAACCATTGGAGGTTTCTATGAAGAATAGAGAACAGAGTGCAGAGAGCAGAGGGAGAGTAAAAATTTGTGAGAGGTTTTTGAAAATGATAATAAGAAAGCAATGTAGCTCAAATTAGTCATTCAATAGGAATAGTTTGCCATTTCACTAAAGGAAAGCAATAGAACACTTTTACTAACAGATTAAACTACAGCTAAATTGTATTTTAACCAAAACCTCCCTTGACCATAAACAGGCTAATTTACCCTTTCTTTTTTAATTGCCCTTGTTAAAATGAAATATATGAAACTGCGAAAAGTCTAAGATACATTCTTGAAAAAACAAGAAGTCCCTCGTATCAGTATCCACACAAACATGGAAAAATTGCTCCACACAAGCATGGGAATGAATTACACTCATCGAACATGAGCTGAAGATGGCAATAGGCTCGATGCACAATTAGCTCGAGGGAAAAAAAAAAAAAAAAAAAAAAATCTAAGGAGCATTTGTTTTGTTTACAAAATTCTCTAAAAGAATTGATAACCATTCAAATATATTCTACTTAATGGCAATACAAGAAATAGCACTAATAATGTCTCGTGTTTTTCTTTTTCTTTCAAGGAATCACTGGCAGAACAGATTATAAGAACATCTGGACCCAGCTTTGTTGCTCGCTGTCACCAACTTCTCTTGCCTCTGCCTCAGCGGCCATCAACTCTTCAAAGTTCTCCATCTTTCCGAGCAATATTTCAATCTACCAAACAAAAAAGCCAGCACCAAATTCTACAGATAGTTAAGGAGGTTGTTCCATGTGAGTTTTTGCCTCAACTCTGCAGCTTCAATGTCATTGTCACTGTACTAGGTTATTATTCTCTTGAACCATTTTCAAAGGTTTGGGAGCTCCAGCATCTGAGACTTAAAGCAATTGTTCTCTCTTTGATGGTAAGATTTCTTCGGTCATGAACCAACTTCCTGCATCACTAGTCTGCCTCATAAGAATACACATTGCAACCAATACAACTTGACACACACTATACCTTCAATCTTCAAAGTCAGTGGCGAAATTCAGGAGGAAACTATAGAAATTAGAAACAAAACAAGATTTAGCAGTGTGTGAGTTAATCAGTGTCCACTTCCCACATTCGGTTTTGGAGAAACTGTATCTTGTTCAGAAGTCGGATATGAGATATGGGAGGAAACTAAACAAATTGTACCAGATTAATTAGCACTGATTTATTTAGTATCTTCCCATTCTCACATTCGACTTGAACATGCACTAAATCTTCTATCAGTTCAGTTCAGAGTGGCAGATGAGATATTAGAGGAAACTAAAAAAATTGCACCAAAATTTAGCACCAACTTGTTTAGAATCCTCTAATTCTTACCTACAACATGAACACCATCAAAACATTAATCAGTTCAGAAGTTGGAGATGAGATAGTGGAGGAAACTAAACAAATTGCACCAAAATTTAGAACACACTTGTTTAGTGTCCTCCAATTCTCACATACAACTTGATCACCAACCATTAAATCGTGTCCATCAGTTCATAAGTCAGAGATGAGATATTGGAGAAAATTAAACAAACTGATTAATGATACCAATTTGTTTAGTTTCCTCCAATTCTCATATATG
>JAOTQH010000057.1:1817922-1835151 GCA_025631255.1 Cornus kousa | reverse complement strand
GCTTTTTGATCTTCTTGCCGCTTTCTGATTTGATGCATTTTGGGCATTCCATAGTATGTTTTTTTTTGTTTTCGTCCACGTAGAGGGTAGAAAACATGATTGGAAAAATAAAATAAAAAGTTAGCGTATTTTACGGGAGTAATTAACATATGAACAATATAGGTGATTAAGTTTGTATGAATGTCAAGTTCTTGTTTGTGTAGGATAATAATCTTGCATTAGGTATGTTTTATATATATATATGTATATATGTATCTCGGTTCTATATGTAAAATACAGGCCGCATATTCCAGTTCTGCAAACGTTAACAGAACAACATATATGGGATGGGGAAAAGATGATTTACATCTTTTAGTAGGAAGAGGAAAATAAAAGGAAAAGTCGAGCAATCCTTTTAGTACTGCTCTTGCTCTATGCAGGCAAATTGGCGGGAGCAAATCTTTTCCCAATTCACGAAATCAAAATACAAATCCTCGAATTCTTGAATTTACAATGGATTTTTCATTTATTTAATTAATGACAACTATACTTTATATTTATTATGAAATGGCAATTATCAAAATGTACCTAATATTGAATAAAATGGTTAGATGTGTGCAAAATTAAGAATAAAAATTGTTAGAAATTGTTCAAGCTTATTATTTTAGAGTTCTTTAAAAGAAAATTTTCATGTATGAAAATTTAAACAATATCACTTTAAAAATTGAGAATGAATATATAGATTTCTTTTTTAAAATAAAAAATATGGTACTAGCACTTTCGGACGCTCTCGTCTGACCAAATTTTAGGCGCTTTGAGTTGCCCATGCCAAATTAGACAAAGAAATTGCTATTTCTTTTTGGGTAAAAAATTGCTAGTTTTAACCAAAAATAAAGAATTGACATTTTTCCTCTTCTCTGGCCTCATGACATTTACAATCAAAAGATTAGCACAACTTGGTGTTGCTTCACAACCCATATTACAATCATCCTTTTTGGGGGGCCTAATTAGAAGCCCCAGATAAACCCATCAGTGTCACTGGGTCCTTGGACTTGAAAATTTGGAGCAAGTACAATTGATCAATTCAGATGCCTGGGATCACATTTTGGTGGCAACTGAAAAGATCGGTACCAAAAATTCAGAGCACCGATTTTGATTAGTGTCCTCTAATTCTCACACACAGTTCACTCATTTCAGAAATCAGAGAATCATATGATATGAAGCTGACATAGAACAAAACGATAAAATTTGAGTAACAATGCCATTTGTTCTCTTTACACACAAAAAATATCAAATCCTCAGGTAACATCTACTTAATGCAAACCTAGAAATTACCCTTAATCATATCCTCTCCTTTTTTTCTTTTTCTTTTTCTTTTTTCATGTTTGGGGAAAAGGATGAGGTGATTGACGTCCACTATAAAGAACTAAAGGAACTTGACAGATGAAAAGTCCACTAACAAACCAAATTTCAAGGAACATATGTTTCAGCTCTGCTACTCTTCAACACCAAGTTCCCTTGCCTCTGCCTCAGCAGCCATCAACTCGTCAAAGTTCTCCGTCTTTCCCAGCAGTATTTCAATCTACAAAAGAAAAATAACAGCAACATCTCAATATGCACACAGATAAATCGCGCCTTACAAATACCATGCAAGATTGCCAGAAAAACAACCAAGGCCATGTTTTCAGCTGTAAAAGTTGACCGAAAGCTAATCCAAGTTCAGTGAGCCAACTTAGAGACAGACCAACCCAAGCCTAAAAGCTATGCTTTCAACCTAAACCCAACCCATGAGCAATTGCTCAACTCTTAACCCAGGTTCAGCATTACACCAAAAGTGCCTTTTTAAACATAAACTACAAGGAGATAATTATAAACTAGATATATGCAAGCAAAGGATGCTTCCCATTAAATTCCAATTTAGAGGCCGTGTAAACCGGAAGAACTATTTCTACTATCACCAGTGAAAAATGACCAGGTGACAACCTTAAGAGAGTCGATATAATAAAGCAGCAGTAACTAAATCCTCGTATGTTCATATAGGCAACTAAAACTGAAATTTTGACATGCTCTCCCAAAAGACTGGAAAAAACATCAAGAAGGTTCAGGGAGAAAAAAAAAGTGATTATCCTGTTTTGGTCCTCCAAGCTCTAGGATAGACCAAAAACAAAATTCAACCTTGGCATTATTTGAAAAAACAGTGGTTATCTAGTATTGATCCCACTAACAGACATGATTGAGGCTTGTAGAGGAGGTACGGCGGGTGCCCAAGCCTGTGACTTTTGGACAGTTGCACAGTTGTGTGTTTGGTGGTGTTTATGGAAAGAGCTTAACAAGTGATCCTATGGTGGAGAGGAGACTCCTATTGGCACTAAAGTTCTCTAGTATTTGTTCTCATTTTGTTGGGTTCTTGGGAGAAATTGTAAATCCATGGGTGAGAGTTGATTTTTGGACCCATTGAGAGTCTCGGGAGCCTATTTGGCCTTGTGAAACTTTTGCGGGATGCATTCCCCGTTTGAACACTTTCTAATACAATCTTCCCTATCAAAAGAAAAAGGGTAAACTACGTATAGACACCTGACCTTTGAAATCATTCATACAAAGTGGCTTTTTTATATTTGAGAAATTGAACTTCCATCATTGCACCATGCCATGTGCACACTGTTCTCAAACTTATTGGAAGTTCTTCCATAATCCATAAAATAATATAATCGAATGGCTTAACAAACTAAACAAGCCTTAATCCACAACTTGTAATTGAAACTAAGTTGCTGAAAGAATCTTATCATGCCTACTTTCTTTTGAACAATGACCCACTAACTAAGGGCACAATGCCTCCTAATCTTCATAAAACATAAGGTAGGCATTACGCAAGAGTGTTTCCATTGTCTTATTATATATTGTTTTCAACAGCATGCTTGTTCCAGATTTATTGGAGGTATTAATCCTCAAATTCTATACTTTTCCAACTAAGGATGCCAAAGAATCTCGAAAGCGAAACAGGATATCTCTTAAACCATATACCAATTGGATTCAATTAAATCTAATATGCAATTCCCAAATTACCTTTGCTTTTGAGACAGGTCGCCTTTCTGGTTCGTCCCTCATGTCAATGGTAAGTGTCCTGATCTCTGCATATGATAATGTTATTACAAAATACTTTCAAAATGTCAACAAAGCCATAAAGAATGGAGGGAGCAGGGGAAGATGGAGAATTTGGGAAAGAAGTAGGAATCTCACTTTTTTCAACAGCAAATCCATTATTCTTCAGAATTTCGGCAACTGTGACTACTGTAGCAATGGCTGTAGACATAATGTAACATGTTAATCCTTCAGAAAACCAAAGAGAAGCTTATATTCATAGGATTATCACCAATACCACATGTGAAAGTTGACTGCAATACCCAAGCAACGGTAATGCATTTAAAAATAAATTAAAATAAAAAATTAAAAAAAGAGATGAAAATTATAACCATAACATAACGTTCATTCAGGGCTTCCAAAGTAAATATGTTATGTCCCTAGAGAACAATTTAACCATTACAGATTCTGCCAATAAATAAGTTGCATCAACTCAATTTCCAATCAATAGTTCAGAACGTAGCTGATGAAAGTTAAGCTGATGAGAGTTAAACTGATGGGAGTTCTTTATGTATGTATGTGTTCATTAAGAAAAAAGAGATCGAGGTGAACAAAATTACAACTTTGACCATGCAACCTTCAACCTATCTGTGTCGATGCACAGAAACTACAAGGACAGCTGAAGGAAGAACATAATAAGCATATACTGCATAGACATCAAAAGACTTCCAAATCACTTGAGAACCTTCGACTTCAAAGACCCTTGATCGATTTATTTAGATACCTAAGAAAATTTTCGCTAAAGCTTATCCTGTGGTGATATACACTTGAACAAAGCTATGGCAATGATGATGAGAATGAATCGATTAACCCAAAACTACAAGAAAGTCAGCACCTCCCCCTTCATTCTTGAGTTCAACAGTTGACTAATTCCACTCAGCCAACCTTAATCCGAACTACTTGGGTTAGCTAAATGTATCTGGCTCCTCCAGTCAGCTATCTGCAAAGCTATACCTTAAACCCGACTAGAAATTCTTAACATCCCATGTTCAGAACACGTGACTGCATGTTTTATTTTAGCATCTCCCTACCACAACCCTCCTTTATCCAGACATAGGATTGGATGCATGAAAATTAAGACAGGAAGCAAAACAGAGAGTGAAATTAAGTAGCTCAAATATGAAATTAGCATAACGTCATCAACATTAGGCAAGAAGATTAAGCATGACTAACTGGCACCAGCGGGCATAGATGTGACAAAACAACTTACAAACTGTTCTTCAATGTCATGTTGTTTAAAAGTTATACATCATTTTTCCCCTTTGATAAGCATTTAAAGTTTATATTGTGTATTGTGTAAATGGAAAACTAACATCCTAACTGTTAACCTAGAGATAACATTTATACATATATAGATATATATGAGATAAGAAAGAGAGATAGTATGAATACTTGGAATATAAAGTTGTATTCATATCTGCTTTCATTTTCCTAATGATAATATATTTTTGCAATTGCTATATTAAGAGTCAGGTTCTATATCTTATCATCTCCTTTCCTTTGTCCAAACTCGAAACAATGAATGGACACAACCTTGATCAATTTGAATGACTTAATGCAATAATTTATCTCATTAATGCAATACAAGAGGACAGCAGAGGTAGCATCTTCCCATCACTAAAGTCATAATAAGCAACAAAAATAATTCAGTTCTTGATAAATGTTGTAGAAATACCAAACTGCTTTCAATTGGCAAGTGAATTGTTAACAATGAGAAGAAATATCAAAGGAATAAACTAATCAATACCAAAACTCATATAATGTATTATAAAAAGGAGATTAAAATTAATACCCATTCCCAGTGCAGAGAGTTCCACCTCATTGTATTGCTGTAGATACCTCTGCAAAGATAATTAATCAAAGCATAAATTAATGATAAGACCCAAACGCAAGGCTGCATACATGTGTGTAGCTTTACGTGATTAATGATAAGACCGAAGCGCAAGGCTGCATACATGTGTGTAGCTTTATGTTACCGTAATGATTTAATAATAAAGCCAAAGAACAGACCTAAACTAGGAGATTCTCTTAGTCATTATCAATGCAATTGACTTATTATCACAGACCATTATCACATACCACCAGACCAAAATACCTTTCTGAAACACCTGGTTCTGCTAATTTACACACTTGATCCTCTCATTCTTCTATTCCCTCAAATACAATTATAACTTTATTTGGGCTTATATCATTTTCAGTCAAAACAAAAAGGGCCTCAGCTACAAAATCACGGTAAAGTAAAAGAAATCAATAGTCTTGAATGTCATCACTTTTACTGCCAAAAGGGAAATCATGTAATCAACTGATGGAACACAATTTTTAGGTTTCAGTTAGAACAGACAGTATGCATAAAAACCAATACATTATGATGTTTCGTATGACAGCCAAGATAAACAATCATCATGTCTGTCACTTTAAAAAAGGGCTGCTTCGTAACAATTATTCACAGAAAACTTTAGATAGATACCCCTATATGTAGTTCTACATGTCTATACACATATATGTATACAAACGCACACATATTTATATCGATATAGATATAGATATAGAGAGAAAGAGAGGAATAATGGGTGTATATACCTTGGCGAGGTTGACATAGAAGAAGAGGGGTTTTTTGGTGTTGGAGACCTGGATGCGATTCCTCTTGTGAGAATCTGCGATGTTCATGTTGGTCACTCCCGCAGTTATCGCCTCCATTCTGAATTATGGTATGTATGAACCAATCTGAAACCCTAATTTTCTCTCTCTACAATCTCTTTCTCTCTCTAGAAGCTCAAAATCCCTTGGCCAAACTGCTCCCCCTTTTATAAAGGGTCTTCGGACGAGGCAGTGGGTTAATTTCTGGCAATAAAATAATTAAAAAACGACGACGTGTTGCCACGGGAGATGTTTTTTTTTTTTTAAATGGCAAAGGGCAATTAACCGAGCTCAATTCAAGTTCGGGTCTAACCCGAAGTTCAATCTAACAAGTCCAACTAGAATCCAATTTAAGTTAGGCTCACATCCCTCAAATTAGACACCAGTTTGTTAATTAGTGTTATGTTTTTTACAATTGTATCAAAATGTCACACTATTATTATTTTAAGTATTATTATTCACCTATTATTGGATAATTGAGAATGAAAAAGAATAAATTTTACACAATATGTTCTGTCATTAAAAAATTCGAAAAAAAAGAACTTAATCTTACCTTTCCATGAAAAGATTAAGATTGTTCCGCACAATATGTTAGCACCCTCATTCTTTACTTGTGGAACATTTTGCCAGTGTACTAATCATCTACCGTACAAAACTTGTCCAATGCAAGTGATTTGGATTCTACATTGTGGATTTGTGGCCTTCAAATGCAAAATGCCCTACTTTTCATTTCTTCCAAGTGAATGAACATCTCAGTTCTCAGGTTAGATTTTAGAGAGGTTCAAGTTTCAACTGCTCAACTTGCATATGCTTCATTGCTTCCCTATCACTGCTGTTTGTATAATAAATATTGATAAAACCTGACTATTTAATCATATATTTTACATAGATTATAAAATATTAAAAAAAAAAAAAAACGCGCATACTTTCTTGCAACCTTTTTTTTTTTTTTTTTCCTTTATATATAAATATATCATCAAATCAAGAGGGTCTCCATTGCTGGAATTAAAATACAATAATAGTCACAAATTTCTCTTTCAAAGGAACTAATACCATAAATTGTTCGCTGAATGTTCTTCACAATAAATCAATTAAATACTACACAATGACAACAATATCAAAACTAAAGTTTGAGACCTTTTCTCGTAATGACCCACCCTTATCCACACAAAAGATTATCAAGGTGAAGATTACAAAAAGAACAAAAGGGCCCAAAATAAACAAGGGTCTCTCTGATGCCTTCATCCATCACTCAGACAAAGAACAATAGTACAACATAACTTAGGGCCTCCTGCATGAGCTTTCAATGCCTTAAAAAACTTTTTATCTACACAATGGTGAGCATGAAATCTAGCAATTGATGCCACATTGACCTCTTGAGGCAGTTTTTGTGGTGTCCGAAGTAAACGGATCAATCCGTACCCATAGCAGGGAGAAAATGGAAGCAAGGAGTATGGACCAGACAATGACGATGGTAGGAGTACGATTTTGTCGACCCAACAAACCTTTGAGGAAGGGATAAAGATGGACAATGACCCAAAAGGCAAAGAACAGTTTGCCAAATAGAGGACCCCATGACTGATACCCACTGTTTATGGCATATGAAACTCCGGCGACAATACCGACCATGTTTACAACCAGTACTGTGGTCGGAGGAATGAGTAGAGATGTCCATTTGAACACATAAAGCTCCGCAAAATCCCCGTCTTCATCAGATGCCTTTGAAGTGACAGTGAAGTTGGTATCAATCCCAGCAAGCACTTTCAAGAGACCTTGGAAGACAGCAAAGAGATGAGCCGATGTACCACCAATGACCCAAAACTGTTCATTTCTCCACCAGTCCTCGATACTCACACCACTCCACCTGAGCTCCAGTATTCCGGTTGCAAAAATAGAGACGAAGAGCAGAATGAACCACATGCTAGCAAAATTGCTTATCTGCAGACAAGTATAACAGATTCGTAAGAGCTCGCCATAAAACATAATATTAAGGATAAACACGAGTAGGGAGAAGCAAATCTAATCCTCGGAATGTTTCTGCATTTTAATGCATTCAGTTATTTTGGTTGGATTTTCAGAACATGGAGAACATGAGATAACCAGATCCAATATGGTCAATTATTTAACGGCCTTTTAGACTAAACTTTTGGCATCAAACGAGCCCTCGTGAGGTAGTGTTTGCACACATACAAAGAAAATCAAGTAATGGGCAAAGATTCGGTTGATGCTTGATAGATTTATTAGATGAATGCTCAGCAAAACAAAGCGGAATTCGTCACATACCTCGGGAATGATGAATTTTTCTGTAAGAAGACAGATAGAGGGAAGTGTACAATAAGCAAGCAGTGGGATAGAGGTGAGAGGATAGACGATGGTATTAATGTATGCGAGTCTCTCCAAGAGCTTCAGTCTTCCATTGTACCCATACCATATCGGGCAATGTCTGCTCAGTAGAATCTCAATTGACCCCAAGGCCCACCGAAGAACCTGATTCAGACGATCAGAAAGATTGATGGGAGCAGACCCCTTAAATGCAGGGCGAGGAGGCATGCAATAGATTGAAATCCATCCTCGTGCATGCATCTTAAACCCAGTTAAAATATCTTCAGTCACAGAGCCATAGATCCATCCAATCTGATTTTAGACGAAGAAGAAACTTTAACTAATTCATCTTTCAAAATGCAACAACAATCAATAAAAGAAGACAATTCATGTCTTATATATACCATATTACTATAATAACTACCTCTTTGCCCCACTCAGTCTTGTCCTCGTATCCACAGCTAATAACATGAATAGCTTCTTTTAGAAGAGTCGCAGGATTGGTTGATTGTGGAATGCCCCCCTGCTCCATAAAGGTGGCAGCAATAAAAACTGGAGACTGACCAAATCGCTTCTCTAAGCTCTTCTGGGACATAAGAAGTGATTTCTCATCATCATATCCTGTATCAATAAGGAATGCAGTTAACAAAATGAATGATTCCAGTAATTCCCCACAAGTATCAGTTTCACCATTTATTTAATCAAAATTGAAAAGGAGTATGAAATTTCACAACTTGAGTGAGGTCTTGTCAAGTTACTGGAAATTTATTGTAAAAAAATCATAATCAAATGAACTGACTCGAAATCAAAATAATGCATCTAAACTTGGTAGTAGATCTCCAAAATTAAATAAGCTTTGGGATAACCAAAAAAAAAAAAAAGAGAGAGATATTCCCAAATTACTGTTGGATAAAAACCTCAAAACAAAATGGTTCAAAGCCACTAATTATGAAAACATTGCCCTAAGTTCTCCCCTGCCTTTCCCCTATACCTCCTCTCCAAGTATGTGTGGGTTGCTGGAAGTGTGGGTGGGTGGGTTTCTGTATGTACATGTTTCATGTTTGCAGGACTGTGTCTGCATTTGTAAACTCGGCCTACTCGATAATTGATACAATGAAACACAATATTAAAGCATAATTTTTTAAAAGAATAAGATAATAAACTTATTATAAAGATCTACCTTCAACACCCTCTTCGATATCCTCCATATTGAAAATGGGAATGGTGGATTCAGTTCTTTTAGCCGCTCTCTTCTTATCAATATTCTTCTTGTCACCACTCCTTCCTTTCTTCCTTGAGCCACAACAACTCTTAACAATAATGTTTGGCTCCAAATCTGCCTCAGTTAAAACTGGATCATACCCGTACAGAGCTTGCCTGTTGAAACAACATCCAGTTCCCACATAGACTGGACCCTGGATGCCATCCAATCCTTTCAAGTTGATCTGCAACATAGAACCAGAATACAATAAATTAAACAGTGTAACAAAAGATAATGTTTGATAAATAAAATTGACATGGTTACGACACATCATCTGGAACCTACATCAAAAAAGACAATATTGCGATTGGCATATCGATCATGCATGTCAATGCCATCAAAACGCTGTGGGAACTGTACATAACAGGTTTTCCTTCCAAGAGCAGGATCCATCATGAAACACATGGCTTCTTTAAGAGCTTTGCTGTTATTGAAGTAGTGATCACAATCGACATTCAAAAGATATGCACCATTGGTCAGGACAGCTGAAACTCGAATCTGTAAAATATAAAAAATTATAATAAATAAAACTATGCTAAATACCAGTGTTTAAAAGAAAATTAGCGTATTAAATAAAACTATGGAATCACAAACCAATGCATTCATTGCCCCGGCTTTCTTGTGATGCTGGAAACCTGGACGCTTCTCACGAGAAACGTAAACCAGCCGAGGTAGCTCATTCCCATCTGTATCAAGGCCACCACTGTGCCCTAAGAAGACCTGGATCATTCCCGGATGATCCCTAGGATTATTTCCAGGCCAAGGAGTTCCATCTTGCATTGTCCAACCTTCTTCAGGCGTTTTTTGTGCTTTTGCAACAAGAGCATTAATTCGTACCTTGAATTCTTCATACTCTCTCTGTGAAACAAATTGTTTTCTAAAATTATTTCTAATAAAGAAGGGAGAAATATTGTTTTCTAAAATTTAAAACAGTCTTGACAATATTCTTCAAATGTGCTGACATATATTCAACTCAATACTTCTGAAGCTGATCGCTCTGATACTTGCAAGTTATTGCAAATTCAGACACTCATACAAAAGCAAATGCCGCATATCAAACCTTTGACCATTTGAATGTAAACATACACTTCTATTTTAGACCACATCCTGGAAAGAGGGGGAAGATGAAGAAGGGGTAGGGTGGTTTACTGTACTAAGTTGTATATGTGATTTTTTATTTTCTAATCCTATTTCCAATGATGAATTCACTAAACATGTTTACGATAAGGTTCCATATGCAAGCTTTTACAGATTATATTGTTTTAACTGGTGAAACTAAAGTAAGGATAATTGTTAATTAAAAGGTCTGAAGATAAGCTCTAAAATAAGAGGATTTAAGAAAAGTAGTATTAAATTTATGGAATGTAAATTTAGCAAAGTAGAAATAAGAGGCGATATGGTAAGATCAAGGATCAAGAGATACAAAAACGGGACATTTTAGTTACATACACTTTATTATTCAAAATGAAGGAGAAACTGGAGATGATGTTCTTGTAGAATTAAAACAAGACCGGTTAAAAGGAGGAACGTTTCTGCCACATTATGTAATCAGCATATATCTCCAGAATTGAGAAATCAGCCACTGCCAAACTTTTGTTTCTTGCTGCCAAATGAGAAACAGTTACAATCGGTTCCCCATCATGTCAACCATTTGTTCTTTTAAAAATTCACTGTAAGGGTTGACAAAACATCATTTATTATCATGTTACTATACTTTTTTGTTTCTAGTTGCTAAATGAAAATGATTGGTTCCCCATCATCAACCATTTGTTCTATCAAACAAATCATTGTGAGGGTTCACAGAGCATTGTGTGTTACTATAAAGTATGGGTAACAGCAGCTGAGAAACATAATCAGAAAGCCAACATTAAATTATGCAAATCTCATCATTCATCAATTACCTTCATTGCCCTGCGCTCTTTCACAAAAGAAGGCTGTATCTTGTCCTTCAAGTAATCAATCTTTTGAGCAAAATAAAATTCAGGGGCCCTAGGCTCGATGCTGTGCTTCTTGCAGAAGGGCACCCATTTTCTTGCAAACTCTGACGTCTCAGAGAGGGCTTCAAAGGTTAACATTGCTGACCCATCATCTGAAACATAACAAGAGACTTTGTCGACAGGGTAATCCACAGAGAGGATAGACAACACAGTGTTGGCAGTAACGAGAGGAGGCTCTTTCAGAGGATCCACTGTACTGACGAATACATCTACAGGTGCTAACTGTGAAGGTTCCCCTTCCCTATCATATCTGAGAAAATAGATAACAATGATTAATGTGGAAACATAACCAACCCAAAAGAGATCCTTATGGTTAAAACCTAAAACCACTTAGCAACCAACTATCGTTTGTATTGGGGATGTTCCATAAATTAAACAAATCCAACTAACCTCATTGCAAGCCTGTCTAAGTAGGTCTCACGGTTGATGGGGAACCACTTTGGAAACTGATCCAGAAGCCATGACAATGCAAACCAGACCTCGCAGATAACTGATGTCAGCCACAAAGGATAAGCATCCTTTACTGGATGAGTACAACGATATTGCAAGAAGAAGCCCAAGATAATCAGCCGAAGTATGATTACAACACGGTAAGGGGTAAGGTGAGAAGACTGAATGGGCACCACACGGCTCATAGGTTGGCGAGCATCATCAGCCCTGTCACATAAAGAATCTATTAACATTCTGGAGAGGGAGAGATGCAAAGGCCATATGTTTATTCGACTAAAAAACCATTTATTTTCTCTTCATAGAATTTGATGGTAAATTCACTTTTCTTATTTAAGTCATTATGAAATGACATGTGAAGATGATGAAAGACGACATAAATCCATATACAGCGTCACAAACAGAAACCTAAAAATGAATGGGATTTTACTGTAAATGAAAAAAAAATAAAAATAAAAAATCTACAATTTCCTTGCATTCTTAAAATAATCTAATTCATGCAAATAAATATAGTAGGATTATTTTAAATTTTCTTTGATAAAAATTATTCCCTATTCAATAGTAGGTAACTGAAACAGAATAATTTCATTATCATGTATCAAACATTTGTTCAGTTACCTATAAAATTCTTACAATTAGTATAGTAGTATCTGAAAGCAGAATCTATACTAGGAATGTAACGTGCTCACATTTGTAGTTCTTCTCCATTTGACCCCGTACCCTCAATGTCTCCCTTCCCTTCAGTGTATTTGTTGGTCATTTGTCCTATATTTTTCTCTTGTTTGAGTTTCCAGCCTTCAACCCTTTCCTTCCAGTCAACATTTCCAAGCCCATAAGAATTCAAGTCCTTTGAGGGGTCTACAATTCTTACAGGAACTACAAGGACAAAAGAGTGACATGATTAAATGACTGTTAACGAGGCCAAACAAACAAAAGTACAGTTCTTTGGAGGATCTCCAATCAACAGATTAAGTTAGCATGATACCTGGCTGCCTTGGATCAATATATGGAAGTGAATGCTTGTCACCAGGGCCCAAAGGACCTGATGTAGTTCGTACAGATTGATTATCGGGTGTAAAAATTGGAATTTCACCAGATGCCTGAAAATTTTGAGGAAATTGATAAGGAAAAGGTTCTATAACCAAAAACATTGAGCATGAATGGTTGCATGGATCAATGTGTGGCATACTGGCAAGAAAATCAAACTGGAACATAAATCACAGATACAACATTCGTGTTAGTATAAGCAACTCAATCCTTGAAAGAAACTGAAAAGAGATCAATCAAGCTCTCATGTAGACAGTGCTATTTATGAAATTCATATGTTAATGCACTTATGAAATTATTATTATTAATTTTTTTTTTTTTACAATTACCAATACTTGGTCATCTTCAATTCTGATTTTCAATAATAAAAGTGGTTACAAGAATCAACCCACTAGCAAATAAATTGAGATCAGAATAAATAAAGTTTTTCTCTCTACTGATTCACTGCCCTCTTCAACTCAAAATTGAAGGACAAAAGTTTCAAGGGAGGTACAAGTTAATCAGCATATTTGAGAGAGCTAAGACTGTGTAAGAGAAGGAGGAAAAGCGAAGCCACTAAAGTAGAAAATCTAAGAAATATTTTTCCCTGGATACCAAATTAAACAAAAAACTGAAAATTTTAAAATAGTGCAATTGATTTATATTTAAAATACTTAAGAGCCTAAGTCAAAAGTTTAGAGATCATACTACACACTGTACAAAGATGCATTACTCTAGAGATGTACCAAGATTGTTCTCATCAGTCATCACTTACTGGCAGCCCATTGGTGAGAAGGGGAATTGGTTGTTGAGATTCATGTCTAGACGACGAAGAGAGGTCAGCATCTTCTCCCTGCCACTGCCGTCTTGCCTTATTATTTCCTTGGGTATAATTAAACTCATTCTCCAGGTCATCAACATCATCCTCTTCATCGTCACCCTCAACTCGAGGACTCCCTGATAGATGCAAAACTCGTTACTCCATTACCCCAAATGTTTGCATACCAAAAAAAAATTATGTAGATAAAATCTAAAACAGATAATGAGAAACAACCTAACCTTTGTGTCTTTTATATCTAGTCTTGCACTGGGGACAGGACTGATTTCCATCTCTCCGTTCATACTCATAGCAATGCCGGCAAACCGGGAAGGCACACTCATTGCAAGCAACAAAGACATCACCAGTGGCTGCAAGTCCAACAGTATCCCCACAAATCTGGCATATCTGGCCATTCAAATTCTTCAAGGGCTTGGGCTGCATCATCCACAAACAATGCATATAATAAATATAACAGAGACTTCGTAGAGCTGAATGAATTAACACAAATCTGCAACAATATTGTGCTTAAATGATCAGCACATTCAATTATTCATGTACCCAATTCATTCAGATGTAACTGAATTGAAGGAATTTCAATTACATGCTAATTAGAAAAAACAATTGCAGACAATTAAGTCCACAAAAGCTTATAGGGAATAAACATGAGAACCTTACAGATCTATAATAAAAAGAATCCCCTCACCTCCACTTTTAGGGAGGAGAGATTAAACCAGCAGCACTAATGGCCCAGTTGGTTATGCAGCCAGAAATTCTTGTCAGCTGCAAATGTTAAATGTGACTCAAAAAGGAAGAAAGGGGACAAAGGCAGTGTCTCTAATACCCTTGCCCCAAGGAATTTTTCTGGTAATTTCCCAGTGCATGTGGGACGGGGATTACATGTGCTCGGTGGCGGATTATTGGGTGCTCTAAGAGGCCAGACACCACCATCATCGAAAATTAAAAAAAATAAATAATAAATAAATACACCATCTCTAATCTTTCATCTAAGAACTAACTGAAGAAACTTCCAACACACACAAAAGCAACTAAAGAACCCTCAAAAGCGGGCATACAATGATCTCAAACTACTCCACAAGAATGGTCAGAGGTCTCATATAGCACATGCACGCGCACACAGAGTTCCATCAAAGCTCAATCAAAAACCAAAGTTTTATAGCAAATCAACAAATAAAGTCCAGGGCAAAAATCTTATATAGTCAATAAAAGTCGATCTTGGTTAAAATTTCCACTTTTAGTCAGAAAACCCACTCAAGTGGACTATCAAGTTCATCTTTAATCCATAAACTAAGAGAATGAACAACCTTTTTTGTAGCATCACAGACTTTACCAATTCCGAATATCAAAATCTTAGCTAGTAAATGCCAAAACACATTGAAAACAAACAGTACCAACATGATTATAGCCCCCACAAACCCAAATTTGAACCCAGTTATGAAATCCCCAAAATTAAACTGACCTTCTATTAAATCCATTTAAAAAAGAAAAGCAAAAAAGCACAAACTTTGAACTCAAATGTCTTCGTCCAACACAAAGACAATAAAAGAAAAAAAATATTAGAAAACGTTAATAATCTAAGTATATAATTATGGAGTAGTAATTAATTGCCCATTACCTGATTCCATGAAAAGAACCCAAATTTGGGCTAAGCATTCACCCCACATCAAACAGCTCTCAGATCAAATATTACATATCATGCAAAGAAAAAACAAAACTGTTCACACTAGTTTTCAACTTAAAATCATAACCAACCCGTTCATATCTTCTGATTCAATGAAAAAAGATCCAAATTTGAGCCCAAAACTCATTTGAACACAACCAACATTCAGATCCAAATACACCCATACAGCAAAAAATCAAAGAAAATATTTCCCAAAAAAAATCTGCAACTGAAAAAAAAAAAATACATATCCAAAGAAGAAAAAAATAGAATATAGGGGAAAAGGGAAAAAAAGACAAACCCCGCTGTCCGAATCGTGGCGAATTCGAACCAACTCGTTCCTCTTGTGCGATCCAGCCACCAGTCCAGCATTTGCCTCCATGTTTTGAAAGAAACAGAGCCAATACAGAGTCAAATACACAGCGATTACAGTGAGATCTTTATGTGGAGATCTTGAAAATCAGAGATGTTGATTTCGGTAAAAAGTGAAGATGGTCATTCTCTAATTCTTCTTCACTCAATCAATTAGCCATCTCTCTCTCTCATCACTCTATTTCTCTCTCTCCATCACTCTTCCACTTTGGGATATGGCTGTGTCTTTTTAACGATTTTCTGGGTATTATTTTATTTATCTTTTTTCTTTCCTTCAATAACGTAAAATTTCTTACCGTGTAATCCGGTAGCAAGGATCCAGCTTGGCTCGGCTGACCGAAAAGAGGACTTGGAGTTGTGTTCAGTAATTTTAAAATATTTTTTTTTTAATTTTTTTTTTGGGAAAGTATTTTCTTTATTTTTGGATATTTGGGAGATTCTAAGATTAGAAAGTTATTTTTCATATAAATTTACCAAAAAAAGTTTTCCTAAGTTATTTTTTACAGTTTAGTTTGGGTCTCCCATTAAACTAAGTAGAGTTAGAAGTCTTAAATAATAAAATTATCTATTTTAAAAGTTTATTTTTCACTTTGTTGAATTATGTAAAATTACATATGCATCAACAATTATTGTTCGGGTCCAAAATACACTCTAATATCTTATTCCAAAATATTAAATTATTCCCTAAATCAATTACTTTCTTAAAATAATTTATTTACTTAAAAAATTAGGAAAACAAGATATTTCCATTAACTGTGAATAATACTTTTGCAACTTTCACATACACATATATATGCGTGTGTGTGAGTGAGAGAGAGAGAGAGTAGTTATACAAACAATAAAAAAGATTCAATATAGTAAAAAATTAGGCAATCAAATATTAGTTCTCAAATAGAAAAATATAATTAAACTCTTTCATGTGAAGAATATGCATTCCTTGAGATGATCATCATTTGGTTCAATTAATTACACATTAAAAAAAAAAAAATTAGTATACCAATTACTGAAGCAACCATTTAATTTGTCATGTATGTATGTATGTATGTGTGTGTGTGTGTGTGTGTATATATATATATATTTCTTTGTACAATAAAATTTTTACATTTATATGTTTATATTGGTATAAATTTAACAGATATGGTTGAACTTATGTGCACATCAAATTATATATATTGAATTTCTACTAAATTATTTGTATATTTCTAAATTGAAATTTGCAGGTTTGAAATGTTATAGAGTATGAGATACGCGGTTAAAGTTAAGTGCACAACCTTTTTATTATTATTATTATTATTGGTAATATATACCGATGCGAAAATGCTCTTCAAGTTTAAGGTCAACTTGAAAATCTTGTTTTCCTAAATTTGTTGAATGAAAGAATTATTTGATTTAGAAAGGATATTTTGGTATTTTAAAATAAGAGTTGGGAGGGTATTTTGAACCTAAACAATAAATTTCAATATATGTATAATTATTTTGCTTAACTCAATCGAATTGAAAAATCAAATTTTAAAATAGACTTATTTGTTGTATTTATTATTCTGAATTCTAC
>JAOTQH010000057.1:1781924-1801344 GCA_025631255.1 Cornus kousa | reverse complement strand
CATTATCCTTGATAATGAAATCTAATCATTCTTATCCAAGGTAGGGGTCTATGTAGAGTAGGTTTATTTTTCCCTATTAGTTTTCTTTTTACCTGGGTGGGACGACTTGTGGTTGGTGACTGAGTTTTCCGATCATCGGCTTCATCGGCGGTGTTGTTTTGGGGCGGCAGTTATTTATTTGGATGATGTTTCGTTGCCGCTGTTTTTGCCGTTGTCGTCTTGGGGTCGTTGGTGTTGCCTAGCTCCTCCCTGTTTTTTTGGGTACATCTGGAAGTCAAAGCTCATCCTTCTTGTGTCGGCGATGTTTCTGCGTCCTCCGTTTTGGCGTTTACAGGCCTCTATTATGTTTGCTCTTGGCTATGGTGCTTTCACTTTTGGTAGCCATCTGAATAATTCCTTCAAGGAAACACAAGCTCCTCAATTTTTTATGGCCATGCCTTTATTTGCCAAATCCCTTTGTTGGATATTTCTTCCTCATTGCTGTCTTGGTTGTTCGGTACGGAGTATCATTTTCACGGTGTCCTCTGATTATGGTGTTTTCCGGTGATGGTGGATTCCTCTTGCGTAATGCTGACGTTGTTTCTTTGGCGTATGGACCACGCTGGTGCAGAGATGGGTCTCGGCGAAGTTTCTAGTTCTTGGGGGTGGGCCTTCTCTTACATGGGTTTCTTCAGTTGATACTTGTACTGTGTGGGCTTTATGTCTCTATTGGGCCATTTTGTTATAGCACATGTTTGCCTGAGCCCACTGAATGGGTTACTTGTACTGTGTGGTTGCTTGTACTTTTGGTTTTAAGTAATGTGTGTTTTCTAGTGTTTGCCAAGGAAAAAAAAAAAAAGAAAAAAAAAAATTATTTCACTGGTGTTTGAACTTGACATTTTAAGGTACAATTTGATAAATTAGAAGTCAAGTATTAAATTTTAGTGTTAATCATAAACTTCACTTCTAGACCAAATTCATTAATATTGGATTAAAATAAGAATGATGATGAATCATGAACTGAAAATTTCTTAAGTACTTTTTTTAAAAATTGATCATTCAGTGATAAATGAAATTTCTCTCTCACTGAAAATCTTATTCCATTA
Source organism: Cornus kousa (assembly GCA_025631255.1). Taxonomy (NCBI): domain Eukaryota; kingdom Viridiplantae; phylum Streptophyta; class Magnoliopsida; order Cornales; family Cornaceae; genus Cornus; species Cornus kousa. Next base: position 1,800,259 of record JAOTQH010000057.1, on the reverse strand, counting down.
TAACGATATTTATTGTTTTAAGTGATATTCAGTTTGCGTAACAAACTATTTTAATTGAATAAGAAGTTAAGCACTAAATTTATTTAGAATTAAGTACTAAATCCCTTATCAAACAACCCCTAAGGTGTTGGTTCATAAAATTAAAAATTAATTACTAAAATTTCATAGAGCTAAATTTTAAGTATTGAAATTTTACGTGGTAATTGTAAATTGAGAATTGTTTAGTACTTCTTTGGATTTTAAGCACTCAACATTCAATGACAAGTGAAACTAATGTCCCACTTTAATGATATTTATTGTTTTTAGTGCCTTGGATTTGGGATTGGAGGGCTACATTTTCTCCAATCTCAAATCCAAAGTGCCAAATGTAGCATTAAGTTATATTGATGGATTTAGGTGTAACTTAGGGTTAAGGACTATAACCCCAACCTTAATTTGGGTTGGGATTGAGAATGGGCAAATCAGAACTCACATTTTAACTAGACTTGTTAAAATTATCATTTTAAGTAATATATACCTTTTTCTCTTCAACTTTTTTTTCTCTTTAAATCTCGAAATATTGTATATTAATCTCTTGGATAATTAATTTCTTGAGAAAGTGTTAATATATATATTCCCTTTGTGAAATTTTTTTGTACATGAAAACAACCCAACCCGAGATTAACTCGATTTTTTAAACTCGAGCTGAACCTCAATTCAAAAATTAAAACACAACTTGGGCTTGAAATAAAGAACTTGAATTGAGTTTTTATATATTGGACTGAACGTAGATCAAACCTATAACTCGTCCAAGCCCAATTACGATCAAGTCGAGTTTTGCTGGATCTAGCCCAACTCCAAGTTCAGGCTGCTCCAAACCTAGCCCCAAACCCAGCTATCCGTGGACTCCATTCACAGCCCTAGAATAGTGGGTCAATATACATCCAGACCTAAATTATTGGGCTAATGGGCTTTAGTCTAAATATTTATTTTCCCGCTCAAGGTCTTAATGATTTAAAAACGCGCTTTTTCTCACCCTCATATTTGTGGAAAAAGGAAAATGTTAACATTTTTAGCAACATATTGAGTCAGTTTCAGGATCAGGAGAGAGAGAGAGAGTAGAGAGAGAAGGATGCGGAAAGAGTACTTTCGGATTAGGGTTAGGGTTTTAAACGATGGGTTCCCCTGAATCTGATGACAAGATCACCACCATCGCCACTTCATCAGACTCCGTTGCAATCCATGTATACCAACAAGTTTTGCTCTCTCCCCAATTTTTCTTTCTTAAAATTTATTCACTTTTTTTGTTTTTCATTTTCTAGATGATCTATATAACTATGATCAATTTTGATATATTTCCATATATATATGCGTGTGCGCGTTGCCATTATGTGTTATTGATATCGTTCTAATTTCTGGTTTAGTTACAGCTTATGGTTTTTTTCTATTAAATGGGTTTTTCTAGATGGATGTGGCTGTTAGTTGTTTGTTGCTCTTGGCTTGAGTTAATTCTACTTTCTTTTAAAACTTCTGTACGGAAATCTGTTTAGGGTTTGGAGGGTTTTATAAATTGGGTATTCTGATCTGCTTTCCCATTTGCTATGTTTTTGTTAATTGGTGTCAATTGAAGTAGGTTTTGGGAGTGTTTCAGTGGGTTTTAGGTTTATCAAGTAATTTTTTTAATTGGGTGTTCTTGCTTTTGCGAATTTGTGCCTGAAAGGAACTTTGAAAGCATTATATTGCAGTTTCTTTTTTGTTTTTTATTGGGCAAGCATAATAGTAGTTTCGTGTTTTGCAAAAAAAATAAATCTATTCATACTTTGAATACTGAAAAATTAGGCAAAAGGAAAATTTAGATGAAATGTTTAATTTTGAGATAAAGTCATAAAATTCAGAAAGTGATGAATGTCTGTACAAGACTTAGTTGAGTCTATTGTTTTATTGGTAAAAAAGAAACATTCTATTCTATTTTCCTTCTAGATTCTTTTTTTTTTTTTTGGCCAAGGAAACTGGAATAGAGAAACGGAAAAATGAATCTGATGATTTATAATTTTTTATGTTTAATTCTTAGTAAAGCAAACAACTTGACTAACTTTGCCAAAGTAAATGTAGGATGCTTAGCTGATTCCTGTGCTTACTTGGAATCAATAAAGCGACAATATGAGACAGGCAGCAGTATTCCATTATCTTCTGCTTTCCGCCAGTTTTTCAGCAACAAAACAGAATTGTGTTAAATTTGTAGTCTCCATAAGCGACAAGGCATGAGTTTGTGCTTGCAATTGTGTAGATATTGACACATTAGTGGTGGCATGACAAATGGGGTTTTTACATTTAGAATTTTAAACATTAGACATTGTATGTATACCATTAGAAGTTAGTTTTTTGGATTGAATATCTTACTGTGAGCTGCTCTGAAACATGAATATCTTATTTCTTTTATTGTTTCCTTTGGTTACAGGATTCCCCTATTTTTAAGTACATAAGCAACCTATCCCCTATAAAACCTGTGAATGCAGCACCTGTTGCACCAGGCTTTCTAGGACTTGGTTCTCCTCCAATTGTGTTCACATCACCACGTGTTAATCCACTCCAAGAAAGAAGTTATTCAAAAAGGTTCAATACTTCTTGAATTTTACTGTTGTGTTGTTTCTTTCAATTGAATAACATGTACTATGACTTGAGAATTGATCCTGTGAAAATGTTAATTTTTCATAGGCTTCAATACTCTAGGCCATCAGGTGCAGAATTAGTACAAGAGGATAGTAAATGCAAGAAAGATGCATCAGGTCCAGATATGTCTATGAAGTCCAATACTCAATTTAGCTGTGGGTTGATCCCTTGCCCTGAGAAGGAATTTGGTAATAATGGCTCTGTGCAAGATCGAGATGGCAGTCCCTCAGGATGTGTTGATGAATACTTGGTTGATGCTATGCAAGTGGGCTGTGTGAACTCTGTACATTCTGGCACTTTAAGTTTGAAACAATCTGATGATGTGCCTCAATCATTGAATGGTTTTACCAACTCTAAGGACTCATTAATAAAAAATGATAACAAAAATGATACAGGAAAAGATACAGAGAAGGCGGGTGGTGCTTTTCCTGCCATGTTAGAGCAAACTGAGGACCTTCAAGGAAAGTTATCATTCAATGACAGTAGGACTGTTGACACTGATGGGAGGCAGGGAAGTGTTGACATGCCTTCTAGTGTCTGCCCAAAAGTTGAGTCCAATTTGCCTACTGTCCATGCTTCTGAAGAACAATATTGTGAATATTCAGTGGCACAGGTGATAACTGCTAATCCTTGCTTTCTTACATCGGATTACAAGGAATATGTAAAACATGCACTTTTAGATCTTTGTTATATTTGAGCGCATTATGTGAATTTGCAGAACGCAGGAACTTGTTTTAAGGATGAATTGAATTCTATGTCCAAGTTTCAGCCGGAATATTTGCAGATCTTTCAGGAATATGAAAATTGTGACGAGACCGACCAAGCTGTCTCAAACAAATCTGTTGACTCTATGACGTTTCTTGATCCCAAGGTATAATTAGATCAATAGATGTCAAAATTGTTTACCAAGTTCTCTGTTATCTTGTGTTTGCTGAGGTGGATATATAGGTCTTGTTTTAACAATTTAATGTCGAGATACTTTTCTATTCATTTTGATTTTTAAATTAAGATATTTAGGGGGCATTTAGTAACGTCTTTTGCAATCTCAAGAAAGCAGAATCAATGGTTTTGCTTTTCTGAGTGGAAGCAAAAAGCATGATGATTATTAACACTTGATGTTGCCACAATTTTGAAAGTATAAAACACATAACTGTGTTTAATAAGCATATTTGCAAGATGTGCATAATATTTTTTATGTAATATCTATGTTACTTTAATTCATCCATTGGTATCAGAAAGCCTATAAATATGGGTATATGCTATTAGAGTATGAGCAAGTGTTGTTTTTCGATTTCCTTCCATCAACACTATAAAGTATTCTTCAGTTTGTTTGTTGCATACACTTTCATTAGCTCCATTGTTTCCCCTCATTCTTATCCATCAATCGCTGAGTATTTGTATCCATGAAACAATTTTCTTTTGAAAAATTGTACCAAATACAGAACTAATAAAATTCTAAAATTATTTATAGGTTAGAAACAATAGAATTCTATACAAATACAGAACATATAGCTCTGTAAAATACACATATGTAGTTTTATAAAAGATATCTTGTATGCATCCTCATTAGTCGTTGGTCCACAAAATTCATCAGTAATATAGTCTAGCATTACTGTGAACCATATCAAATGGCAAGTGTGTGTGTGTGTGTGTGTGTTTTTAATATCTTTTTATAGTATACTCATATCACAGTGAAACTCATAAAGCCTGTGCGTATTCTACAAGTGAAATCTTACCATCAAGGCAACCTTTAAGACATTATGTGCAGCACAGTTCTAAAATTCTAGTAAGGTATGCTTAATTTATCCCTCATTCAACATAAGTAAGATGGAAAGAAGTTTACTAACATTGAAATAATTATATGTAAATGTGATTGGTACAACGAATAGATACTTTTCATCTTTTGGTATATTCTTTTCATGATACATTTAATAATGCGCACAGCATCCATAAGAAGCCAAACTATACCAAATACAAATTTAATAGCAAATAGAAAGAAAAGATGGGAAAAAGATGTGTTTGTTTGGAATGAACAGTGCCTGTGCTGTAATAGTAGCAAAAATGTGCTTGCACTAAATGCCGAAAACATAGGAAGCATAAAATACTGCTTTCCTTTTTCTTCACAAAAATGAAAAACTTTTTCAACTTTAGAAAACAAATACATATTACTAATCATGATTTTTTTTTTTGTTTTTGTTTATGTTTTGTTGGCTTTATAAGGGTTGACAACATAAAATAGGAAACGTTCTCATTACTGAACGCCCCCTTAGTTATCACCTTTGAATATCACTTAATTGTGTGTAAGTTTTTGGTTGGATGTTAATCTCAGAGAATTTTTTGTTTCCAAATTTTCATTTCAACTTATCAGATGTTACTATTCTCCATCTTAACACTGCTGAAAACAACAGGCATGGTGTTTGCCTAGAGTTAGTTCATTTCTTTAAAATGTTGCCATATGAACTCACATGTTTTGTATAGTGTTCCAGACATGTTCTTTGTACTTTGTAGTGTATCAAACTTCTTGTCCAGTTTCACAACTAGGTATTGTTTTTACTAATAATTGATTGTACTTCTGAAATGATCCCATATTTTTTTAAACTTTAGCAAAGTTGATTGCATTAGTGATAAAACTTGAAGACTTCAAAATGAGAAAGGGAAGAATTACTGGAGCTTTCTATTTGTTGTTCCTTGTTGTTCGGTGTTCTGCAGATATCTTCCATTTTGTTGTTTTGCTTCTTTTATTGAAATGACAATAGAAGAATCTTTTGGAAGTTAGCTCATTCAGTTGCGTTTCAGTAAGGATGGCTTCCACTAGGCATCATAATTATTATTTGTTTTTCATTTAATTTGTTGTTGGTTAAGTTCTTGGGAAGTAGTGCTAAACTTATTTATTTCAATGTTATGACATACAATTTATCTTAGGTCTTAGTTATAGGGTTTATAGAATCTGCTTCATTCTTAACATTTTTTACTTTCTTTTTACATTTAAGGAAGTAATGGTCTAGAGTACTAATGCTTTGTTCGGTAGGAAAGAAAAAAATTGGATGGAAGGGAGAGAAGAAGGGATGAATGAGGCATCCCTATAGAGAAGAGATTGTGTTCTTCTCTCTTTTTGTTTGGTTGGATTGAAGAGAAAGAATAAGCTCTTGTTAGGAGAGAAGGGAAGATAGAGTTTTAATTTAGGATAGTAGTAATTTACTATGTATAATTTAGGATAGTACTAGTTTAAAAATTCTATAATAGCTCCCACTTGTTTTCCCTCCCTTCTTCCGCCCATATTTGGAGGGATGAAAATTTGTGAAGGAGGAAGCATTATTCATCCCTCCTATTATCCGTTCTCTCCTTGTCTCCTCTCTACCGAACAAAAGAAGTTTGGTTATTCCTGCCTATCTTCCCTCCACCCCTTTTCTTTCCTTCCTACCGAACAAAGCATAACACATAAATTGGTGGGAAATTATATTTATTATACAGTTGGGTGCTATCTAGGAAGGATGGACATGCCTAAAAGGTCGAAGTGTCTATATCGAACATGGCCCGACACGCCAAAAAATGTGTCTAAATATTTTTCCTTTTGGACACACGACAGAAATGCTCACAACCTCACACACCAAATTTTAAAAAAAAAAAATTTTGAAAAAAAGGGTTAAAATATGAAGTATATGGAATTCCTTGAAAAGTTTCAATAATATGGAGGTCAAAACATAAAATAAAAAAATAATTAAATGTAATTTGTCAAGCAATTTTATTTGCTTAATCTTTTTATAGTTATTACTTGTTTAAAATTGTAAAAGATGACAGAGGAAATGGTAAGAATCTTGGTTTCTTTCACAAGCAAGCTTCAAACTTCAATGGATCATCAAAACTTGACTGCCAGTGAACCTTCTTTACTTTTTTTTATTTTTTTTTCCTAATTTGTACTCACCCCAACCCCACCTCCCTCCCCTTCAAGGATTTGTTTGGGAATCGATCCTGCAACCTAATGCTTCATGAGGCACTAGGGCCCAAGTCTTTGGGTTAACCTTTACATTTAATTAATCTTCTTTCTCTATCTTTTGTTTTTTGGTTCTTTTCTTTTGTCCTTTTCTTCCTATTACAAACCCTGTTCTTCCTCTATAGGTAATCTCTTTTGTTATCAACAAAGAGCTATTTTTTTTTTTTTCCTCAACACCACACTAGTTTCCTTATTTCTTTATTTTTTTCTTTCTTTAACTTAATCGCTCTAGTAGTAGAATTTTCTTTCCTTCTTTTCAACAATGCCCTAATTTTTTTTTCTTAGTTGGTACTCACACACTCATGAGTCATGCCTCCATTAAGGCTTGAACCCCTAACTTCCCTTTAGGAAGTAGGGGTCTGATACCGCTAGGCCACTAGCCCGTTGGTAACAATGCCCTAATTAAAAAAAAGGTTTAGAAGTTCTACTCCAGCCAATTCTCTCTGTCTCGCTTTCTTTCCTTTTCTTTCATTCTTTATACAACTGTAGTATTTTGTTTAGCTGTCGATTTAGATTACAACAAATTTGGTAAATGGAGTTTAGAAATTATACTTCAGTTCATTCTCTTTTCTTAGATGAGAGAATTGTTGTTGTAGTTCATATTCTTAATTTGATGAAAATTTATAGTCTTAATAACATATCATCACATATATAAAAATAATGTTTATATTATTCGCCGTGTCCGTGTCAATTTTTAGGATTTGTTGTGTTTCATGTCTGTATCATGTCACATATTTGTATACATGCTTCTTCGAGTGATACTTTTAACTATGCGCTCAGAGTGTGGGAAGTGGTATTAGTTATTAGGTTACTGGTTTACTATATCAACAAAGTAACATTGCTACAACAATTTCATCCACTATGCATAGCATTTTGTTCAGGGTCCAAGATCAATACATAAAAGTAGACTTGGTTTCAATTGAAACAATGTCTGAACTGTACAGTCCACAATATTGCAATAAATGCTATCATTTTTTAGATTTGAGCATTTATTTCATCTTTCATATACCTGCCCTCACAACTTGAATCAGTTCCCATAATTAGCAAATAATATTCTATGTACATGCTCTCATTCCTCCATAACATAGTAAACAATTATAGTGCATTTTATTTAGTTTTGTTTATGCAAGATTGAATGACACTCTAAATTTTTTTTTTTTTGGAGAATTTGTGAAGCTCTTGTAGTAATATTCAATGAAAAGATGACCATTTGCTGCAAAATAATGATACAACATGCACAAGGTGACATCAATCCTAACTACCTTAATTAACTTCGAAAAATAGATAAAATAAAAATGTAAGTTTAGACTCTGGCTTTGGTTACGGAATTTGCCAACACTAAGATGCTACTTGGTAACTCAATTCATTGTTTAATTCTAAATAAATTTAACGTTTATTGAATTAAGTGTGTTTGACAATGTAATATGGGTACCATTTAAAGAATTTCACTTAATGGGGTAAAACTTGTAAGTGATTGGGATTTCACTTATTAACTGAACACCGAACACTATACATTAAAAAATATATCAATAAGATTCTCTATTGGATACTAACACTTAAAAATTCAACCCTTAAAATACAGTTCTTAAAATTTTCATTTAATAATTTTCAAATTTGTCAAATAGCACCTAAGTCCTAATGACCTACCAGATGTATGCTCCATTTTGCATTGGTTCACAATAAATCAAAAGGATATTTAGCATGCCAACTTATCTTCATCTACTGGCACATTGTTTTACGCTTTGATACATAAATTGATTAACATATGAATGATTTACTAGAGGGGCAACTCAATTAGTTTATTCTTTTGGACATTTTATAATGGAATAGACGTGATACAATCAACCATTATGGATTAGTGGCGTTAAATCTTTGGATCATTTCAATGCAAACCATGCAGGCTCATGGATTACTTTTTTCCTTTTCATTGCATTGGAGTGATTGCAATAGTTATTGTAGGTCATCCAACATCAACGTGGCACCCATAGACGTTGTCTTCAGTTCGAAGAGGCTCAACAGAATATCATGGCAAACAGCCCTGGTTCGTGGAATCCATCAAATAGTGTAATTAGTTCAAGGTCACCTGCTAGTATGGAAAACTCGGAGGTTCTAGAATCATCTTGCATGGAAATGGGTGCAACTTCCAGCAGCAAGAAAATGATTAACTTGACTCAACCGTCTCTTTCCATGATTTCTCCTCAAAGAAGTGGAAATTCTACCTATACAGTTTCCAAGGCATCAGGTATTGGCTTGCACTTAAATAGTATTGTCCGTGGTGTGCCAATGGGTTGTGGTGCAACTGCAATCATGAAATCAGCTGAAAAAGGTTGTTTGAGCGTACAAGGGAAGACGTCAGTATCTATTATGGGCTGTCATCCATCACAAAACACTAAGAGTTACTCAAATTTATCTAATGTGATTCAAAAAGTTTCAGAAAGCACCGAAGATGGTAGTCATGAAACCCAAGGCATAGTAGAAGCAACTTCTGCCACTTCTCAGTGTCCCCACGTTGCTAAAGCAACTCCATATGATAAGAGGAAGTCTAATTCTGAACATTCTGATACTGTTGAGGAGTTAAACCAATCGAGCCCAAGAAAGAAAAGGCAAACCTGCATGTTCTCTCTCACAGTTTAGTCTTGCGATGCTTTGCAATATTTTTTACTGAGATCGGAATGTCCATATAATTTTGCAGGAAGAAGGCATCGAGTAACAATGACAGTGATGGTTGCAAACGTTGCAATTGTAAGAAGACTAAATGCTTGAAACTGTAAGTGACTCGAAGGTTTGTCTTAGTCGATCTTTTGCTTTTATTGTGAATGATTGTAATTTTTTTTTGGGCAGCTATTGTGACTGTTTTGCTGCTGGAATCTATTGTGCGGAACCTTGTGCTTGTCAAGGATGCTTCAACAGACCTGAATACGAAGATACAGTTCTTGAGACTCGGCAACTAATTGAATCACGAAATCCGCTTGCATTTGCTCCAAAGATTGTACAGCGTCTCAACGAATCTCCTGCATATAGTAGTGTGGTACAATATCCTCGAATATAATTTTCATAGGTACTTTCTTGCACAGCAACTTTATAATATTATCAACGCTCTACAGGAGGAAGGAAATCATTTGACACCATCCTCGGCAAGACACAAAAGGGGGTGCAACTGCAAGAAATCTATGTGTTTGAAAAAATATTGCGAGTGCTATCAGGTTTCATGTTTTGTTATTTCTCGATCCATGACATTCTTGTCACTATTTGTTCTTTTCATTTATTGACTTATTTTTCTGCTGTTTCTCAAAAGGCTAATGTTGGATGCTCTGATGGATGTCGGTGTGAAGGATGTAAAAATGTCTACGGCAGGAAGGAAGGTAACATTTTAAATGAAGATCTCCTTACTCTGACTTATTCCAGCATAATCATCATTGTTATATTGTTACTACTGTTGATTTGAAAATAATGTTAAAAAGGAGTAAAAGGAGTTAGGATTCTGCATGTTAACCCTCTTAGAGTGAGATTTGTTTTGAGCTGAGGAACTAAGGTTTTCTTAGCTTTTATGCCTAAAATGAAATGTTACACAATCAGATAATTGCACTTTAAACTTCTTCATGGATAGAATGCGGGGTATATCAATGAACTTTTGTAAAACATATAGTTATTTTTTTCTCCTAGTAACATATAGTTATTCTGGCAGAAGAATGGGTTATTTTTTATATGTTGATGGATCTTCACATCTTTTTGGTTTTTTTTTTTACTGCTATCAAGTGTTAAAGTATTTTGGGATTGCAATGAAATGTTACAAACTATAAAAAGATTGAGCAATTATGATTGCAGATATTGAACTATAAGGGTTAGAAGAAGAAATAGAAAAGAAAGAAATTTCATATAAAAAGGATGTCCATATCTGGCAAAGCCAAGTTTTCACTAGTGTTTATTATACTTGTATAATATCCTTAAATAAGCAGCACAATTTTCGAATGCATGATGTCTATAAATTAAGCGTGGCTGGTTTCCTTTATAAATCTAAAGGAGTTCCATCAAGAAAAGAAGGGAAGCGGAATTTATAGGAACGTTGTGAAAAATTAGAAATCTTTTAACCAAGTACAAAACATTTTGATTGGTGAGAAAAATTGAGTTAGAGGATGACAGTATATCCAAGAAATGCCTTTTAGGCTTCTTTTACAGGCAATGTTGCTTTGTGTATTTTGGCAACCACATGGTATGCGATTGTTTATCTTCTCCATGTAAATCATAGAAACATTTTTTTTCTCTTCCCCTCCAAATGTGGCAGCAAACTACCAGACCTAATCCTCCACAGTGAATGTCTTAAATTTTAATAGTTGTCGATGTCTACCATCTATGATAATTGAACTCTTGAATTTAGCCACAAGAGCCATGTCCTACATGAAATAACATGTGGAAATTTTTTAGCTGACTCATAAGTTTTTTTTTTTGTTGTTTTGATCCCACTAGTTAGTTATTTATTATTATTTTTTTAATGTAATCCAGTTACCCATAATAACCTTAGATGTGATGGTAGGATGTGTGCTTGTTTTGATCCTTCACTAAGAGTATTATTTTTGTTGTAATCCTGTTAGCTGACTCTTTGCCTTTTTTTTTTTTACTCTATCCAAGCGTTTACGAGGATGCGATGCCCTTCACATATTTTTAAGAAGCACTTGAAAGTTGATGTAACACTTAATTTAAGGAGAAATGTCTTAATACATACTCAAATATTCTCATGATTTGCGTTTATAGGAATCTCACAAATGTTCTAACTGTATGCTGCCTAGCTATAAAGATGACATTTTTCTTTATACCCAACCCCACCCCTAATGGGATAGTTTAAACAGGATTTGGATAGGGTTGAAGGCTAAGGCGGAGAAAAGAACCCCATGCGGGGTCAGGGAAGGGATTCCTTGCCCCACCCGTTAATGTATTTAATTTAAAATAACAACTGTGATGTTGTGGCCTGAATTTTGTTGCGACCCGGTTTTGGCCCCAAAAATGAGCTTTATGTGGGGTTTGACCCTTTTTTCTCTTGTGGCTCTTGGATTGTGTTTTGGACTCTCTTGTAGCCAAAGTACACCAGGGCGTTTAGGGTTTGTAGTGGAAAATGAGAGGACATTGAAAATCGCAAGTTAGTGAGTGAGAGAGAGAGCGCGCTAAGGTTTGGGGGCTGAAACTTGTAATCTCTTAATATTTGCACGATGAAATCTTTCGCCGGATATTCATCATGGACTTGGGCTTACGCCAAACCACGTAAATCTTTTGTGTTCTTTGTGTGGCGTGTTTACTGTCGTGATTCTTTGTTGTGTTCTTGGTTCACTGTATTTGTCACAACAATAACCTTTAATTTTAATTTAATTACTAAAAAATATACCAAGTACATATATGCGACCTTAAATTTTTTTATTTATAATTATCCATTAAATTTGTTATACATTTTCATAGTTAAATTCTTTAATCAAATGCTGTTATAAAAAAATAAAAATAAAAAACTTGGAAAAGAAATTGGTAGTGGGGCAAGGGTTGGGGATTCTTTTACTGGGTGGGGGCTTCCTTAAGATGGAACAGGGATATAAGGACTTATTTCTTGACTGGGGGCAGGTAAAGGGGCCCCTTTGTCATTCCTATACCCAATGAAACTATTAGGGCTAGTTTGGTGTGGTAGAATGAATTGGAATGGAATGAGAATGAAGGTTAGAATGGAATGAGTAGGGAATGGAATGGTCATTCCTTTTGTTCGAATGTGGAATGATTTTAATGGAATGACCATTCTCCAAGAATAGTGGAGAATGATGATTCCAATTTTTAAATTGACACCAAACACAATAATGGCAAAAAAAATCATTCCATTCCACCTTCTTTTATTTCATTCCACCACACCAAACTAGTCCTTAGTTCAATAGGACGTGGGTTGGCAAATTTCTTAGAATAAAACTGGAGTCTGTAACCTTTGTTTTAATCTCTAGTTTAGATTCGAAATTTCAAAAGTTAGAATTAGTTATTATCTCCTACACTTGGTTGAAGAAGGAATTTCAAGCTACACTCAAAGGTAATTGCTTAATCTTTTAGAAGGGTAAACAGGATTTCTAACACATCAATGAACTCACTAAATTAGAGCTCATGCATACATGCATTATGATTTTTAAGTTTACATTATTTGATCTTATTTGATTCTCAAAATATTTCAATATATGCGTAAAAGTGTTTTTGGAAACTTCCTTTCTGAATTTTTTAAGTATGCAGTAGACTTTGATTGATCAAAGTTCTGGTTCATGTCAATCGATCGACCTGTTTTTCAATCAATTGGGAGTTTATCACTACCAACCATGTTCTCTCTATTGTGAGTTTTAGAGTAGCATCAACAATTTTGTTTTTGCATTCATCATATTTAGTTTTGGTGAATGTTCTCCAATTGTGTGTTAACATCTATTGCTACGTTCGGTTCTACTAGTATACTACTGAAGAGTTCAACACCACTCTCAATCCATCGCTCAGAGATTGAATTGGACAACTAGTGGTTGGGACTGAATCTTTAGTGGTGAAGTAGATTCTTGAGGAGCAAAGCATATTGATGAGTGGATCATGTGCCAGGAGACTTGAGGAGAGTTTGGTGAATCAATTTGTGTCATGGAGGTAAATAGGAGTTTCTAGAGTTTGGGAACAGTAACCTAGATTGTAATCCTTCTTTCTCATGGTGGATTCAGTATGCTGGATTAGTTCCCGTGGTTTTTTCCCATTAGGAATTTTTCGCATAAAATTTTTGTGTTGTCTTCTTACTATTTTAATTGTCTATGGATGATGGATTAGTGATTTTTATATTGCTGTTATAATTTAAATTTCTGTTCAGTTAGTGGAAATTTAAAAAGCAGTTAAAATTCAATAATCCAATCTATAAGCTTTATTCAGCCTCCTTTAGGTCTAGTTAACTGGCCGTAGGTTCCGGTCCGAACTTTCAGAAACCGTCTTCCTCTTCCTACTTTTAGACTTGGGACCAGCTGTGTAAGGACAAGACAACTGAGTTACAATATTATGTAACTTAAGAGTTGATACCTCCAGGCAACATGATCATGTTGCCATTTGATAATCTTGTAAACACAAGGTCTTGCATCAACTTTACACGTTCCCAAAGATCTTAAAGAGTACCTAAATAATAAAAATTGGGGATGCCACAATTCAAGGGGATGGCATTCACTGACACATTGAAACATTTCCTATCAATTACTTTGTTAGCATTCAGGGAATTATGATGTTCCCTACCAGTGACTTTGGTAGCATAGATTGACTTATCAAAATGTTCCTTACTAATTACGTTGCGAACCCATATCTGGTAAGTCACGGAAATACGACAATGCACAAAAGCTGTGCTTTGGGATTTCTCTCAACTGAAGGTGTTAAAGCTCTAGAAAATATTGGCGTCAGGAGCAAAATTTAAGCGAGAAACATGATTTTACTCTTCTTCCATCATTCTGTCATGTTGTTTATGACATTCTCAACCTCGATGAATTTTTCCTTTATGATAATTGTAGGATATGTAAAGTGAAGAAAATCATAGAATCAATTTGAATTTCGTAGAGTCCCATTGTCCCTCCATCCTCTCTTTCCTTCAAGAATTTTAGCAACATTTAAATAAGAGAACGATTCCTCAGATAACTCTATGCAGTCGTAACATAATTTGCTAGTACCTATATTCCCTTGGATTGTGCAGCCAGAATATGGAGCGCATGTACTTTTCCCAACTCATTATTTCCTCTCTCTCTCTCTCTGTGCAGTGGCAAATTTATAAATTTTACCTGAACATGATTTGAAGCAAATTGTGCACTGGCCGTAATATATCAAGGTGCCATCTTTATAGGAAACAGATAGTGTTGTGCCCTAAAGTTAAACATTGTAGGTGATATGGCGGGTAATAGAAAGGAATGGAGATAGAGAATTCATGTGGCTAACCTCATTCATATGGGAGTAAGTTATAAAGTGAACAGAGAGTTATAAAATTCAAAGATTATTCTATGAATCATTGTTAATATTTAAAAAGAGTATGTTACATGGACTCTTCAATAGTGCTTGAAATACCCACGTTGGAAACAGTTGGACAAGGGTATGAGATATGTGTCCATCACATTGGTTGGGCATGTACTAAAAACGCATATTAAATAATTCAATTTTATTATATAATTGCTTCAAAATGACTTAAATGCCTATTTTGAATCTTCTGTTACGTCAAAACGTTATTTTATTTAGAAAATAAAAGAAAAATATTAAATAATATTAAATGTTTAATAGTGTCCCAGTATCCTTCTATTTGGAGATCTGATACTTCTTGACGCTCGGTCACATACCCACACCTGATGCACGTACCCTAAATGTAGGTAACAGTGTTCAACATAAAACGAGTATATATCTGTAATTACATAAACGTAAAAAGAGTGGTACTACCATATAAAATAAAAAATCTTTGTGATATTTACATATCTTCGTTCTCCTTGTTATGCAATTCTTATTATAAGAATTTAAACATTAAATGAAATCCTGTAGTTGTCTTATGTGATGGATGTTTGTAAATAAAATTTAAATTTATGTTGTTGAGTCTGTGTCATGCATGTATGCTACTTTTAGTAACATTTCAGCGTATGTATGTTGCATCAGGTCTTAGGGGCATGTATAAGTGTCTTTATGAGATATTTTCAAAATTTAAATCCGACATGTACAATAATAAGGGAAATGTTCTGTTTGTTTTTTTTCATATAAAAATATTTTCTGGTGGAACATTTATTATTGAAAGGAGCAGAGCCTTTTGTACTGAATTCTCTTTGATTTTCTACTAAGAAATTGCTTTCTCAGAATTTGGCATGACTAAGGATGTGGTAACCAGACCACCCATCCATGAAAGATTTGAAAGCACATTTGAAGAGAATCTTGAAATGGTAGCTACCAGAAATGGTTTGTTGCAAACTGAGCTGTGTAATCCTCACTACTTGACACCTCTAACTCCAGCATTTCAGTACTCAGAGTAAGATTCCTTTCCTAGGGATGTTTCAATGTATTATAAATTGACTATATATTTTTAACCTAATTCCTTTATGTTTATTGCTGACGTTTTTACAATCTAGCCATGGAAAGGATGCATCAAAATATAGATTTCTTTCTAGAGGATATATCCCATCCCCTGAATCTGATCTTGCCTTGGTTCCACCCTATGGAAAGTCCCCGGGATCTCCTAGAAATTCTGATAACCACGAGATGCTCCTGAAAACTAGGGGAGACATTCTGGATGTAATTTCTTGTCATCAGGAATTGGATTATGACAATGCAGAAACCTCACCAAGATGTGACGGCCTTGCCAATATATGTCATACCACTACACTCCCTGATGCACACTCGATGGTCATGGCGGCTTCAACATCGTCAAAAACAAGGGACTGGACAAATGATTCAAGAGCCCAATCGTGTCTTGGTAGTGACTCTTTCTCATCAGCAAGTTCCCTTCGTTGGCGTAGTTCACCAATCACCCCGACTACTCAGTTTGAAGGAGCCAAATTTCTTCAGGTGATTGATTCTGACAACAGGCTTTATGACATACTAGAAGATGACATGCCTGAAATACTGAAGGATACTAATACCCCCGTCAATGCCGTGAAAGTAAGCTCCCCAAATAAGAAGCGAGTTTCTCCTCCGCATAGTCGCTTACATGAGCTTGGGTCTAGCTCTTCGGCAGGCCTGAGAAGCGGCCGCAAGTTCATATTGCAGGCTGTGCCTTCTTTCCCACCTCTTACCCCATGCATTGATGCCAAAGATGGCACCAATCAGAATATAAATGATTCTCAGGATTTTGGCAGCAACGACTGAAAATATTTGAGGTGGCTATCATAATTTTTTTCTTGTAATTTCATTTGTGAATGTAATTATTACCCTCCCTCCATGTGTGTGTCGTAAGGCTTTTTATTATTGATTAATTGCTTCAAATCATTCTCACAGGTCGCTAAAAAAATCAGGTGGCTTTTCATCCTTAGGCACACAGCGCCATTGTCACATAATAATCTCAGCCGTGCCAGGTTAAGATTGTAACACCATTTTTTATTTTTATTATTTTATTTTTTGTTTATGTGTACTAATTATCCTCATTGCTTACTGTATTAACTAGGAATTCAAGTGGCGCTGTCTTCTAAGGGTGGTGCGCAATGATGGAAAAGAGCTTGCCATATTGCTACTACATCTTTATGTGTAGCCTCCTTTCTTCCGTTCTCTTTTTTATTCATTCTTTGGCATTACTTCTTCAATTGGTTGATATTTTGGTATACTCATTTTAAGTTTCTATCCTTGTGGTTAAAGGGAAGGACAAATGAGATTTGCACCTATTAATCAGGGCAAAAAATAAGTAATTCTTTTCATTTCTGAACACAGGCTGAAAAGGTTTATGGTGCTTATATTTTTTAAATATCTCCCATTTCGGCCTCTTTTTTGGCCCCACTTGTGCTATTTGGCAAATAAGTTGCAAATGGTGATGCATGTGATTATCATTCACATGGAAAAAATTGCCTCACGGACCAGTGACCACTCAGTGAAAGTTTTACGCTCCATTCGAATGAATAAAGTCTTGGCATGGTGCGGACAGATGAATTAATGTGTTTATCTAAAATGTTTCAGTAGTTTATATATTTTATCTGTTGCCTTAGATTGCCGTAAGTGACTCGTATGTTCATTCACTGAGGGATCGTTGAAGGCCTGGGGTCGGAATAGTACCCATGGAATTTTCATTGGCCGGAGGTATTACATAACCTTTATCCCGGGGATATTAAATATTTTTCTCTCGTGTAAAGTGGGATTGTGTTCACCAATCTAATCTTAGTCCATATACTGGAGCTGTTACAAACCGTTTTAGCTGCTCCAAGTGTACTTTTTTTTTTAAACCTACAAGCAGATGAAACAAAGATGGTTCAGAAAAAGAGCTGGTGCCTATGATGTTTTACTGAGCTCTGAGCCTGAGGGAAACCCATGCTTAACCTGGACACAATGATTTAGAGCTTGAACTCAAAACTAAATTGCAGGCTTGAATTTAAGGTAATTATTCCAATTGTCAGCCCTTTCTGCAAGTTAACCCTGTGAAAAGTTTTTCCCTTTCACTAATTAGATTTCATTTGTTCCGTTAACACCCAAATCAAGTTGGCTTCAAGGTTAAAAAAAAGTCTTGCCCTACTTGAAAGATGCAATAGTGACAATGTAGGTAAAAGAAATCAACCAAGCAAGATACAGCACTTTAGAAATGCATCTCAAAGTACATCTATTTCCCAACTAAGTGGCTAATTTCCCGTTACACCATCGCCCAAAAGAAGGGAATCAAGAACCCAACACCACCACCCTTTTATGGGGAAAAAGGATAAAGAAAAAAGGCAGATTTCTCTAATAACAAAACCAGATAGGAGTGACCCATAGTCAAACAAGTTTATTTTAGGAAAGACAAGACCAAGACTGAAAGATAGGTTGAACAATGCAAGTATACCATATACCCCATGGTACCATCTAATCTAAGTTGCCCCTCTACTCCCTAGAGATATATTTATGTTTTTCCTCTTGTGTATACCCCCATACTTCCTCACCAACTATTTCCACAATTATGACCGGGACCCCTCGAGCCCCAACATTGCAGCGAGCCAACTGCAAACCTCCTGAGTCTCTTCAGGAACGGTGTAATGCCCAAGCC
>JAOTQH010000057.1:1754299-1771878 GCA_025631255.1 Cornus kousa | reverse complement strand
TATAAGAGACAGACTCATTCCCAACCATGTTGAGGAGTCAGACAATTAAAATAAGAAGACCTATCATTTCATGGAAACAGAAAGCTGACCAACAGGAAAATCTAAAAATAAAACTAATCTCTAATCTTTTCTGAAAATGGGATCGATTTCATTTTTTTTTTCCTAACATCAGTTCAGAACGTGAGATAGGAGAGAAGACGAGTAGAAGTTTGTCGGATACGTTTAACGATTAGGAACCACCAAGTCTTCTACTAGTGGGTGGTGGGGACGGGCCAGTTGCTTTATCTTCTTCACTCTTGTTCGTTAGAATTAATTTTTCCTCCAATAAAAAAAAATATTCTTACCTCCTAGAAATTTAAGCGAAGCTAGTGGTACGCGGTTTCAACAAAACTTCCTTGACAAAAGAGATTTTTGAAGTCAAGCAAAATAAAATATATATATATATATATATATATATATATTTGTTGAACATTACATATTTCTATATCCAGTTCTTTTTGAGCTTATTGCTCTATAAAAATAAAATTCAAATTTTTAGCGTGAAAACAAATTTAGAACTTTTTTAGATCTTACTATAGTTTCTTAATATAAAAGACTAGCTAAAAGATTTCTATAAATTACGTAACATTTCATAATTTCTTAGGAAAATGAGAAGTTCGACAAAAATACTTACTATATTTAGTTTCTCTATTTTCTCTTAAATTGGAAGTTTCCAAAAGTAAGGTAACAAGAAACCAAATTGAGAATTCTTTTAGCATGGAGAGGTTACTTTTTAATTTTTATTATTATTATTTTATTTTAATATTCATTTGTTAATTTTTTTTTTTTTTTTTTTTTTTTTCCTTCCAAAATTTTGAGGAATGTGGCATGTAACACCAACCGTTCCAAAAGAGCGACCCACCATACACAATACGACTAATGAGTCCTAGGTTTATATTTCCGGTGTCTCCAAAATTTTATATATATATATATATATTTTAACCATTCCAAAATAAGTTTTTCATTTGAAAACTCAATGTACTATTTTTCTTATATTATCAATTTCGTCTTCTTACATTAAACCTACAAAAAGCAAACATATCACTGTAGACAATTGGTAAAATTAATATAATAAAAAAAAGAGTAGTGATGTTGGAACTCCACAATAGTATTTTGGCGCTCCGTTACTGTTGTTGATAAAATAAAAAATATATAAGACCCTTATTTAGAGTTATACTAGGATTCTACCACATCTGTTGTTGTCCTTTAAATCTATGCAACTTTGTATCTCTTTATATTCTTTTCGCGCAAGAAATAATTTTTGAACAAACCATTATTCCATTACATTGCTATTGTCAATCAAAGTGGTAATATCTTGCCGCTCACATCTAAAAAGTTAAAATAAATATTTATAGAAACTCTATCCTTTAATTCAAAACAACCAATTTCACATCAATTCAAAATCCAAAAAGAACTTTTTTTTCCTAAATAGATTCACCTACACACAGACACAAAAAAATAAAAATAAAAAAATAAAAAAATATATATATATATATCAACGGACAACAAATGATAATACCATATATTTAAAAAAAAAAAAAAAAAACGGAGTACGAATAAGAGCTAATAATTAACCATTAACACAATCAATTTATAATATTTAAAACACTAAATCTTTGCTATCTTTTTTCGTGAAAAAATAGAAAAGGTTGAGAACTGAGCATCCCAAATCTATAGTGTATTAGTATACAAGTCCAGGGTCCAGACTCGAGAATTAGATGCAGTATTAGGCATTACTAATTGGGAAAAAAAATTATGGGGAAATGTGAATGGAAGGGAGTTAGGTGAAATAAGAATATGGACAAGAATAGGGGGAGGGTACAATACCTTTAAAGCATTGAATAAGGGCATTTTGGATATTTTATTTTACTCAATAGCAGTGTAGGGCCAAACTATTATTTTAGAGTCCAATATTAGCCCCTTAAAAAACAATAAAAAAATGTTCTCTTAAAAAGTTAAAAATCCCTAAAAATGATATTACCTCCATCTTAAGAAATGAACATTGAAATGGAGGGAGTACTTTTATTAGAACAGTGGAGTAATAATTTTTCTATTTAAGTAGATTTAAGCCACTCCGTCTTTTATTTATATCTTTACCAAATTATAACTAAAATGTTGTAATACTAAATTCAACTCAAATTACGATATGTAATGCTTGTGGTTTATATATATTTTTAAAATTTTTAAAAATGATCAAATGATCTTTGTTAAAAAGTCAATTTATATAATCTTATCAAATGTAATGCTAAACAAATAGGAACTTGGTATTAATGCATAATGAAACATCGGGGCTAAGGTTACTCTTGTTGAATGGAACATTTCCTTCTATAATATATTATTAATGCCTGCATAGGATATTTTTATTTATTTATTTATTTGCATTAGATCCACAAGGCCCACAACATGATTTAAACAACATTTTATTTACTTTTGGAATTGAATTAAAATTAATTCGAATTCATAATATAATATTCATAATTCACTAAAACTTGAATATAACGGGAAAATACAAAGGGCAAAAATTCTCCTCAGCCAGGAATATTCAAGCAATTGTATAAATAGAAACAAAGAAGCTCATCTTCCTCCTCTCCTACACACACACATATCATCAGCTTGTAAAGAGATCGAAAATGCCTTCAATGATGTGGGGAGTAACTGAAACAAGAACAAGTCCAGTACTGGTGGCGCTTAGCCAGGGTAACATCGACGGTGCAAAGAATCTCATCAGGAATAATCCGGAACTTGCTGCTCAGAGAATTAACTGGGTGGATGGTTTCAGTACTATTATGCACCTCGTCTGTGTATCTGCTGCTGCCGAAACTCTGCAGGCACTGGTTGAGGTTACACCTGATTATCTGTGTTTACAACTTACAGATGATCAGAGAAGAACCCTTCTTCATATTGCCGCAGGGGAAGGCAGAGAAGAAGTAGTGAGGGTATTAATCACTGCGTGTCCCAGGTCCATCCAACAGTTGACTTCTCATGCAGAGACTGCTCTTCATGTCGCTCTCAAAAACGGCCATTGGGGCTGTTTTCGAGTGTTGATGGAACAACTTCAGAACCTCAACCCCAAGTGGATGGAGCTTCTTAACCGCCAAGATTTTGAGGGCAACACTCTTCTCCATACTGCAATTTTGCATAAGCAAGTCGAGGTCCTCTCTCTCTCTCTCTCCTCTCTCTTTCCAACTGTAATGCACATTTACTCATCATATCTAATACATACCTGGGTGTATATACAACTGCATAATTCATATTTTAGTTTGTGCATATATTTATTATAAATGCTGCATAACTGTTCATTTGCGCGCGCGCATACACACACACATATATATAATAGATCATACATAGATAGCCTCTTGCATTGAGATATTTTTTTGGCTTGATCAGCTGACCTGATCTAGGTAAAGCTAGAGAGCACTTTGTTTGGGAAGGTTGTTTTGTTTGTTTTTTTTTTCCCTTGAGGTACAGAGTAGACATTATTTTTGGAGCTGAGATGTTTATTTTGGACCATTATTCCGTAAAACAAATTAGGACTCGCTTGTTTTAAAATTAAAAAGGGGGACTAACTAGGAATTTTTTAATTTTATATTGAGTAGAGGGTAAAGTATAGAAAATCCCCCTCCTAGTCTTTTTCAGTAAACCTTCTATCTATTTTTTTATCAAAGAATCTTTCTCGATGTGGTGATCTTGTGGGCGGGTGTGTGTGAGGGTGTGCAGGTGGCACCAGTATGCTATCACACTAGGCGAGTTACAGGTGCACAATCCCACGTCGTTTGGGTGTGGATGGGGTAAGTAATATATGTAAATTCAACATCCTTCTATGACACAACGCATTTTAAAGCCATGATGGCCGTGAACCCATCAGAACTCTGTAGTTAAGCGTGCTTAATTTGGAGTAGTTATAGGATGGGTGACCCCCTGGGAAGTCTCTGGTCTGGGTGAGCCAAAAGTTCACAATATTATATCTGGCTAGGGTGAGGGTCATTACAAATGGTATCAGAGCCTGACCCAGCCAGAAATGTGGCCAACGAGGACGTTGGGCCCCAAAGGGGGGTGATTGTGGTGACCTTGTGGGCGTGTGTATATGAGCTTGTGCAGGTGGCACTAGTAGGCTACCACACTGGGCGAGTTACAGGTACACAATCCCACATCATCGTCTAGGTGTGGATGGGGTAAGTGCTATATGTAGATTTAACACCCTTCTATAACACAACGTGTTTTAAAGCCATGATGACCGTGAACCCACGGACAATATTGTGTCTGGCTAGGGTGAGGGTCGTTACACTCGACTTGTAGCCTTTTTCTAATAAATCCCCTGTCTAATTTTTTTTTTTACCAAAAGACCCCTTCAACTATTTAAAGGAGGTAAAAAAGTTGATATTTGGACCAAAATGCCCTTTTATTTAAATCTTAATTCTCTCGAATTTCAAAAAATCATATATCATAAATCGTACATTTAAAAATTGTAGATAATATATGCACGAAAAGCTTATAAAATAAGAATTCCAGAAATATAATATTTGTACAACAAACCTTCTTAACTAGAAAGAAATAGACAATCTAAAAATTTAGTCCAACAATCTTATTTTATTTTTAAAAAATAAAATACTCGAGATATTTACAAGAATATTTTTAGAATTATTTATTTACATATGGAGCCGAATATATAAAAACTTTAGCCCCAACAAAGATTGATTTCATAAGATATCATATTTTACGTCAAAGTATTTTCATTCTTTTATAGACTCACCATTTTAAAAAATATAAAAATGAATATTTAGTCTTTATTAGGGATAATTTTTTTTTTATATGTTATACTCCATATGAAAATGAATAATTCTGAAAATTTTCTTGCAAATTACCAGAGGTTTTTTATAATAAAATAAGATTGTTGCAGTAGATTTTTAGACTATCTATTTATCTCTGGTTATAAAGTTTTGTTAAACAAATCTTATATTTCTGGAATTCTTGTTTTATAAGCTTTCTGTGCATATATTATTTGCAATATTTGGATATACGGGTTTGTGAGATATGAATTTTTGAAGTTTGAAAAAATTAATATTTAATTAAAAGGGCATTTTGATTCAAATATCAACTCTTCTAACCCTTTACTAATATATATATGGCAATACATTTGATATATATTAGTTGCCATAACTAATAAAACATGAATATCTCTCACTGTGATTTGAATCTGAGAATGGAATTGGTGCTATTGGAAAGCTGACTCAAAATCCCTGAGTTTAGACTTAAGAATCACCTCATTTGGAGTAGAGATGAATGAGTTATGACCTTTTGAATAGTTGAAGGGGTTTTTTAGTAAAAAATTAGACGAGGAGATTTATTGGAAAGGGCTACAAGTCAAGGGGGGTTCTTTGATAAAAAATTAGACGAGGAGTTGACTTGTCAGTCAAGGGGTTTTTTATACTTTGCCCTTATTTTAATCCTACATATTTGTTACACTACCAAACATTACCGTGTTTAATCCAAAGAAAAAAAAAATCTTTTATTGCAACGGTACCAAAGTTACATTGTGTAACCCATATAAAAAAATGTTTCAATTTTTGGCCACTATTCACAACACGTTTCGGCACTGTACAAAACAAAATAATTTTACCATACACTTTTTTTTTTTCTTCATTATTCACTGCTATGGTATCCGACAAAAACAATATACAAAATGTATACCAAACATGACCTTAGTCTAAGAAATTCCAAATTGATTAGAATTGTATACATGGCTTACCATCTAATTCCCTGCCAATTGAGTTCAGCATGACCACCAGTTGGAGCAAGTGTGAAAAATAGCGAAAAAAATGTCAAGCCACCCGATTAAAACTTATAAGGATTGTGTGACTTGCATCAAGACTGTCAATTATTTTACTAATAAAGAACACTTTTATATTAAATTTTCTCCAAGCCTAAATTGGTAAACTTACTTAAACATGTATGATCAACAACTTCATCCTCGCATCCATGCAAACTCATCCGTGCTTCAAGAAATGCTTCTAAATTTATATCATATCAAGAACCTGGAACCAATTGTAAATCAACGCCATGTGTTTAAAAGCTTCCTGATCAACCAAATTCACCAAGCAAAGTAAATTTGTTGTAATGCTCAGATCTTCAAACTCCAACTAACGATAAGATTGTAAATTTGTTGTAATGATGTTGCATTAGATTATTAGGGATTTTTCTTCTTCTCCAAATCCCTTTTTCCCGAAAGTCCCAAGCAAATTGAGAGCTCGATCACTCAACCTCCCATTTGGAAAAGAGAAATCATACATCCAGACCACCCGGGTTAAAACAAACACTATTCTTTCTACCCAAATATTGAGATGGAAATTGAAAATTTGACAAATCAGTGAGTAGGCTCGTCACTTAAGTTCACAGTCAATCAATTGAAAACACTATGCTCAAGGTTGGAATTTGTCAGATAAAAGATAAATCAAGTTATACCCTTGGTCACAGCTCGAACATTTTTTCTGATCCCACCAAACAGGCATTCCAATATTTCTTTTTGCACTTAATTTCTAGGAGTAGACATTGCAAAGGAAATTACAGTGACAATAGTATGGATCTACTTCTTGAAAAACAATTATTAAATTTAATTTAACTGGATGTATAAATTAGAAAAGCGAAAGTTAACAAGAGATCAATCAAAACATACTACTCCAAAGAATGATCAACTCATGCTTCTGAAGCCGGCTATGCGCCATATTTGTAGAGTTCTCATCATCAATTTATGCATCAAAGACCCTTTAAAGATTTGAACATGGTGAAACCTAATTGCTTCCTAAAAATGACCCATATCTCCATTAGTTTCCCAGTTGAGCAAGCTTGATGATCTGTCCTTCAGAAAAAACCAATAGTGAGTCTTTAATGTATCTTCTGCAAATTAAAACCCAATTTACCACCCAGAAGAATAATACCAAGAACATAGATGGAATGCCAATCGGAAATTTAGATTCCAAACCAGAATACTTTTAGTAATAATATCCAGCAATCAGGAAGCTGAAAAACTGCTATTTAGTTGAGTTGTTTAATCCACTACTTTGCTTACTGAGAATATCATTCATTCGTACTCACTGAGATGGTGGCAAGGATTCCCCATACAGAATCACCATCAGCTGCTACATTCAGAGGGGATCATCTAGTCACGTTGATTTGGTTGTCACTTGTCTCCTCACTGCAGAATTGTAGAGTGATTTAGAAACCCAATCGTCATTGAAAACAAAGCGAAATCCTAATTATTAAGTATACAAGACAACCAATTTGGCCACCCTCAGCAAAGCACAACTAGATTAACTGAAGGAACTAGGAAGCAGTATGAGTAAGTATATGAAATATATATATTTTTGGACAAGTATATGAAATAAAATGGATTTTCAAACCATCACCAATTAAACACAAACCCCACAGATGGGCCATGGACATGATATACCTCTGTAGTTGGCCATCTCTTTTTATTTATTTTTTGGTGAGCAAGTGAGGATTTTATTGTTCAAGCTACCATTACAAGATCAAGGAGATATATAACTCCACAATACAGAGTAAAATCAGAGAATTCTCAAAAAAAACTCTAGCATACATCTAAAAGAAGAAAAACAAGAGAACAAATGAATCAAGAGAATGTCAGTGGCTCTGATTAAAAAAGAAACAAGAAAGCCCTTAAATCTCTTCACTGTGCTGGATCACCATCCAGGATCAGCTTTACCCATATGATAAGCAATCAAGCAAGACCATGGATGATCAGATCGAGCCATGTCATAATCAGCAAGGTAGCACCAATAAGAACTGAACTTACATCCGCTGGAGCAAAAAAATGAAGTATGCACATCTCAACAAACATTCTTAACAGTATACAGCTGATGAAACAAGGCTATATACCATTGAGTTTGAACCAGAATAGAGCACAGATCCATCATGGCAGCAAACAGAACTAGCCAATTCAGAGCATACAATTCATTTATTGAATAATACCATCAGGAAGCTTCCAAGACAGTTGGATATGCCTATTAACTGAATTGTCAGTAACCCCTCTCAGGCTTGATAATCGGAATCTAACAGTCTTCTATAATTCAAATGACAATAAGAGGGTCTCTTGTAGAATCAGAAAATAGTCTATAATTCCTCTCATTCCACACATGGCAAACAGTAGAAGAAATAACTAGCTTGCATAAAGTAGATGCTATGAGGAGTCTTTGAAAGCAGCGCTAGCCCAGTTAATCCAAGAAAGCCACGAATTAAAGAGAACATGAATGCCACACTTAGATTTGATGAACTTCAAACTCTATAAGAGAGTGGACAATCAAAAAATAAACGATTGTGATCCTTTGAACCATGATGACATAGAGCACAATTGACATTAGAAAAACAGCCATGACTGAAAAGTATATCTTTGGTAGGAAGTTTGAACTCAATAGCAAAATAAAGGATGAAATGGTATCTTGGAACAGAGGCTTTAGACCACGGAAGGTGATACCAAATAATTTAGCTGAAAATGAGAGTCCACGAAATGGTATCAGAAACATTACTTGGACTAGATGACGAGATAATAGGCCAACCAGAATAGGGAGAAAAGAGGACTCTGATTGAAGGAAAATTTAGACCAAGAATTATTAGAAATAATATCAGCAACCTTGGCAATTTTAGGAAGAGCAGAGTCATAAATGATTTTTTAACCAAATTGAGACAAGATTGGTGCAGATTGCAGCCAATATCAAACCAAAGAGATGTGCCCTGACCATCACCCACTGTATGCCTTAAGCATGGCCTAAAAGTTTCACCAAGTTGCAACAACTTTCTCCAGAACCATGAGCAATTAGGAGGACCCTTAACATCCCATATACTTACCTTTTAGAATGTACTGATGAACCCATTGCACCCATAAGGAAGAAGAAGAAGGTTGCATGAGGAGCCAAAAGTATTTAGCCATAACAGCTTTATTCCATAGAAAAATATTTTTGAGGCCTAATCCACCTTCTTGGACATCACAGACAACTGTACTCCAAGCCAAAGATTAATGACTTTTTTGGGAAGAACAAAATGGCTAGACCAGTAAACTTAGATCAGTAATCTTTGCAGCAATTTTATCAACAAGAGCTTTACAATCAATAACCCTCAATCAACTCCCAGGTATCTAAAGGGGAAGGTTCCCAAAGGGAACCCAAAGCATCAGGAAACAGCAGCTTAGTTAGGAGCAAAAACATTAGAGAAGTAAATATTACTTTTGGAAGAATTGGGATGCATACAAGAGAAACTAGAAAATATATTGAGGACCGTACGAAGAGTGAAAGTAGAATCATAATCTCCATGGCAAACTAGAACATCAGCATTAGCAAAATAAAGATGAGTAAGGCAAGTTTGTTTGCATCTCCAGTGATATTTGAATGGGTTATTAGAAACAAGGTTGTTGATTATAAGAGAGAGTAATTCCATGGATATAATGAAATAGGGTCACCTTACCTTAGGCCCCTGGCACCAGTAAAATAACCCTCAAGAGCCATTGACACTGATATAAAACTTAGGAGAAGTAATACATACTTTAATCCAATCACAGAATTGAGTAGGAAAGGCCACCTGATTGAATCAAATGCTTTTTGAAGATCTACTTTAATAGCACATCTAGAAGGACCAGAATTTTTGTGATGGTTTCTGAATAATTTTTGAACAAGAAGAAATTATCTCTTATATTTCTATTATGGATGAAAGCAGCTTGAGAGTTAGAAATAAGGGAAGCAAGGACTACCTTGAGCCTATTAGCCAATTTTTTTTTGAAATACACTTATAAAGTGTATTAAAACATGAAATAGGCCTAAAGTCCTTTAGCATGGTAGGATTATCAATATAGCATGATACTAGAGGTCTGGGGCTCATGACAACTGTGTGAAAGTAAACATTTTCCATAGCATCACCAGACGTTAGTTTGGACATGGAAGAGATTGCATGAATAGGCATCACTAGACTGACTAGAGAGGAAAATTTGCATACAATATAAAAAGAGGATAAATCGGGTCTACAAAATTGATTGTTCCCTACGCCAGAAGTTAGTGGTATATATAAGGTGCTTAACATGACACTTCAAGTAGCCAAGTGCTTTTTATGAGTTCCAGTTGCATGGTGCCATACATGGTTTCCAAATTACCCAGGCAACTGCAATCAATGGACCCAGGGTTATCAAAGGCCCAATGCGCACTAAGGCGCTAGAGATCCTTTGGAGCCTAGGCACAAGAAGAGGATCGCGCCAGAGTGAACTAAGGCGCACAATTGAAAAATAAAATTACTATTAAAGCATATTCATATTCCATATTAAAGGAGCAAATGTTGTCAAAGACGCACCTGGGCACAGAACAGGCATAAGTGCTGCGCCTGGAGCCCAGGCACGCCTTTAACAACACTGAATGGACCTACTTTCCATAAGTCCCTGGGCAGTCAAGTTAATCATCCTTTAAATCGCCTACTTCATTCATGTTTCTGGACCTACTGTTTTTCAATTAACAACATTCAGTGTTTGTACAATGTGAAAGATTACCAATATATATATATATATATATATATATTATGCCTTAGGAGGATAGTAATTTTATTTATTTATTATTTTTTAGTGTTAACTAATGACACACAACATGTTCAAGGTAGTCCATTGTAAAATCTCTACCTGACTCCTACATGGTCTACTAGAAAGAGAGAGAACGCCCTCTTGGTTGCTGAACCATGGTACAAATAGTTTTCTCAAACACAATACTATTCTACATTCTATATAAGGGTATTTCAAAGAATTTCTTAAACGCAGGGGCATAATAAAGATTTTACAGTTAATATAAATTAAAAGGTCACACTTTAGATGAAACTTCTAAAAATTGGGAAAACTAACATGATTAGGTGTGCCCATGTGAGCGAGCAAAACATTTTTTTTAATGATTTGAGTTTTTTATTTTTATTTTGGTAAGTAATGATGCTTTGACATAAGCCAATAGTTTCTAATTTGTTTGAGAGACTAGAATTGTATCTATATTTGTATACTCGAAAAGAATTTTTTAAACTTGTACAAGCCAGTCAGAAAGGGTTTAGGCAAAACCCACTCACATGGGCAAGTCAATAAGCTAGGCAGTAGTTGGGCCGTTCACAGGAGTGCTAAACAGAGCATATAGAATGAAGGTGATGGCTTACAAGAGCTCAACTTCATAAATCTTTAGCAGGGCTTGTCACCT
The DNA here is from genome assembly GCA_025631255.1 of Cornus kousa. Classification (NCBI taxonomy): domain Eukaryota; kingdom Viridiplantae; phylum Streptophyta; class Magnoliopsida; order Cornales; family Cornaceae; genus Cornus; species Cornus kousa. The sequence continues at coordinate 1,760,626 of JAOTQH010000057.1, read as the reverse complement.
TTTAAGACTAGCCACTTAGGCTCAATTAGAAGTTTGGAAACAGATGCAAAATAATAGCCTCCCTATTTAAGTAGACAAACTATTCCTTTGAAGATTGTTACGTTTTTTGAGTCCTGTGAAGATTGTACGTTTTTCCAAAACCACATTTAAATAATGACTGTCACTTTGAAGGAGGTACTCAACATTTGGGATTGTATCTCTTGATAAAGATGGAAGAGCTAACATGATCTCTCTAATCTTATATAATGCCAGCCCAACCCATAGTGATAGCACCACCATTCCATTTCATTCCTTCCAACCTTCTTTTTGTACAAATAAATACAATACAGAAGACAAGTCAACCTTGGAGTTTACTTTTATATTCAACAGCGTGGGAATCTGTTTGTTTTATTTTCTGATTACATTCTTTATAATCTAGATAATATAATTATTTTTCCTCTGTTTCTGATATGCTTTGTTTATTATTTAGTACTTTGTTTATTTTCTGATAAGCTTGGAATGATATGCTTAAGAGCTACTGATCGAAGAATCAATATTTACATAGCCAGCATTTACACTTAATTGCATGCCTTCACCAGTCTATTCAACCATTTACACTACAATTTAAATCTGAATCTGAATGCATTCAGTTTTGACCAACCAAAGATTTAGTAGTTCTAAATAATGAAGAACATCTCTTTTCTGTTGATATCATGGCAAACTATGCTCAAAACTCAAATTTCACAAAATTCATCTAATCAGACACTATATACTATTAAATTGAAAACCTACTATTCAAGTTTCTTCAATCAAATCATCTTCTTCACCCAAGTATTATTTTGTTTTCCCATATCAAATTGCTAAACGGACCACATATATCTTAAAAAATAATAACTGAGGTTTTCCTTCTGATATTTTTAAAATCTGTGGAGGAAAACATCAAAATTGTGATAACTTGAAAGAGAAAATAACTGTAATGGACATAATACTTGCCTTCCTCAGTTCTTCATTTACCATCAGCAGTTATGTCTGTTTCCAAAATAGTGAAAACAGAAACATACACCCACCAAGACTTGGGTTTATTTCCAACTCCCTAATTTTTCATTTACAGATTACAGTACTTGTAATTGACACCATGATAAACACACAGTGTTCAGTAACTCTCAATTTGAATAAATGCTTCGGATAAGAATTCTCGAGTCAATGCTTCAGAACACTTGGTTGGTAACTCCAAGATTGCAACATTAGTGACTAGATTATACTTGCATCGAGATTCCCCTTACCAGGGACCAATGAAGTCACACAAATTCTTTACAAAGAGTCCAAGATATTGGTAATAACTTGAAGAATATTTTCTGTACCACTTAAATTGTCTAGACAACAATCAAGCACATCTAAATTTGAAACCATAAGAATAACTTTAAATTTTAAAAAAATCACACTTGATGAGCACACAATGATAAACTGAACTGATAAAAACATAGGAAGAAAGAGAAGGAATGCCAATCCACAACAATATAAAACTTATATCGTCAAAATGCATATAGATTGAAATTAACCGTTAAATCACAAAAATTATGGTGAATTTCACATAAGTTGTTTTTTTTTTTTTTTTTTTTTTCAATCATCTGATAAATAGTACCTCAAAATTGATCACTTTTTTCCAATAATATGATAAATAGTACCTCAAAATTGATCACTATCACCAGTAATCACGGCAAGAGCATAGCCCGTCTTTGAAATGGTGAAACCTCTTAGCATCTCGAATAATGAGTTCCCTGCCAACCAGCTTTGAGATGATCTTGAGTGCACTATGACAATCACCACAAACACGAAGATTCTTGATTATCCGAATTTGTGAACGAGCTGAGCTACTGATGAGACCTTGAGCAACAGCAAGCCTCTCGCTATGTGCAAGAAGCGCCTCCTCCTTACCTTCTTGGTCTATGTCATGGAGCACAAATCTAGTCTCTGGCACATAACCAGCCTCTTTCATCTGTCCCTTCATCCCCCTAAGCAGTGCATATATCTTGTCTGAATCAGGGTGAGATTTATCTCCTGCCCTATATTCATGAATCTTACTCCTAATCTCCAGAAGATTTTTACCTGCCAGTTTCTTCTTCTCCTTCTCCTTTGCAAGGTTTGAAGCTTTCTCTGTTATGAGGCCTACCTTTGATTGCTTGTTCAAACGAGAAGGGTCTAGGATCTCAATAAGCTCAGCACAACGATCTCCAAGTTTGATGCTGCCATGAACTCTAGATAAATACATCAAGGTTTCCCAGACATCCACACTTGGCTCTATTGGCATATTTTCAATGAACTCTACAGCTTCATCCAAATACCCTGAACTTCCCAGCATGTCCACTACACTCACATAATGCTCCATGGAAGGAACAATGCCATAATTCTTGCTCATTGATTCAAAGTGCAACATTCCCTCGTTCATATCACCCAGGGCACTGCAAGCAGAGAAAACCGCAATAAATATTTGACCATCAGGTTTCAGTCCTGTTTCCTTAAATCGAGTGAACAAGTCAATGGCATCCTCTCCTTGACCATGCTTAACAAGCCAAGTGATAATGGTATCCCAAGAAGTCAAATTGCGCTGCTGCATTTTTTGGAACACCATATATGCATCACCCATGGAACCACATTCTGCATACATCTCCACGATCTTATTGCAAGTGTGGACTTGGAGAGGAGACACTGATCTCATGAGATGCTCATGAATAAATTTTGCCTCTTGTAGAGCTTTAGCTTCCCCACATGCCTTCATCAATGTCAAATATCGGGGTAAATCCACTGGGATGTGCTGCTTCTCTAGTAATTTCAAAAGTTCCACAGCTTCCTTCACTTTGCCCTCCTTAGAGAAGCCATCCAACTCCTCAATAGTGCGAATATATTGGCCACTTTCAGTGGCTTCAGCAGATTCTCCATGAGGTTTAGAATTACTTGACAAATGAGGACCAACCACCCCATTCTGAGAATCATATGAATTCTGCTGATATTGTCCAGCATTAGCATTAAAATTTCCAATTGGGTTCTGTTGATATTCTCCAACATTTTCCCTCAAAAACCGATCTGGACTCCGCATTACTCCATTAAATCCACATGAGCTTTGCTGGTAATGGTGTGCTTTGGTGTTGCCCGTGTGGTAATTACTTGGCATTTGTTGAGTCTTTTCAGGGTATCCCATGTGGTAATTACTTGGCATTTGTTGAGTCTTTTCAGGGTATCCCATGTAGTCGTTGCCAGGGCTTTGCTGTGCGGCTCCAGTATTACTAGTGTAATAGTTACTTGGATACTGCTGAGGCACTCCAGTGCTATGTCCGTAATAATTACTTGGATTATGTTGAAATTGTCCAGTACTTTGTCCATAATGCCAATTTATGGTTCCCTGAGACTTTGAAATGCTCTGTCCATAAAACCCATTTGCATTCTGCTGAATTTTTTCTTGGCCTTCTCTGTTAGACCCATATGGATGCGGCTGTAAATTTCCTCCAGATAACCCATTTGGAGTTTGATGTACTGGCCTCGTACCATAATAACCATTAATATTGCTACTCTTCTCAATTGGATTTTGCTGATCACTAGTGTAATAGTTACCATTTTCCCCAATTGGCTGCTGCTGAGATTCATTTCTAGTGTTTTGATTAGAAAAATTCCCACTTCGTCCAACAGGGTTATGCTGTAATTCATTTCTAAGGTTTTGCCCATGAACCCCACTAGCGTTTTGCCTCAACCCCGTTGAATTTCCTCCATAAAACCCATCTGGGTTTTGCTGAGAATCCATATTATTTTTTCTGTAACCCCTATCTTGACCATGCCCATTTGGTTTCTGTTCAGATTCTATATGATTTTGCTGTTCAGCGTAAAACCCACTAGGGTTTTGCTGATATTCTATATGATTTTCTCCATTGAACCCATCAGGGGTTTGAAAATATGATCTTTCAGTTGCAGTACTGAGATTATTCGCAAAAGCAATGACTTTAATGAAATCTAAAGAATTGCGCGAATTGCGTACCTTGGATAAAGTTGTGACAGTGTTGATGCTGAGAAGCGTAACCCTTTTGCTGGACATTGTTGGGTCGTACTCGTCCTCAAACGAACGTTTCAAATACTATTTTGACAGAAATACGTAAAGTAGGAAAAAGAAGAAAAGGGGAAGATGCAGAGGAAGAAAGAGAGAGAGAGAGAGAGAGAGGTGGTCGTTGTGTGGAGCAACCTATTATCTACTGCTCCAACGTTAAACCCTCAATCGTAGTACATCGCGACCCGTGTATACCCTAATTGAGCCGGAAATGAAAGAGTATCAAATACATGACGACACGTTGAATTACGGATAGTCCAAATTTTGTTACCCAGCGAACGAGGAGGGCAACCCAACTACTTAAATAATACAATAATAAAATTATAATGCGATTTAAAAAAATTAAGACCAATTCATGTAATATTAAACTCCAACTCTAATTTTATTTTTAATTTTAATTACTCAATTCGTATCTAATTTATTCTTAAAATTTTAAAATTCGGGTTTACATCCTTTTGACCCGCCCAAATTCCACCCTGGTGACTTAATTTACTTGTCGTTGCCACGACGTCGTACGAACTTTGTTAAAGTAAGTAAAGCGCTAAATACTGACCATAGAAAACGACCTTTTTTTGGTGTCTGCGTGTGCAGACTGGGCAGGTATAGAAGAGTGGAGCAATGGAGGAAAAGGAGGGTTTATGCAAACGTCAAGACGAGCCGTGGAGGGTTCTTGAATTCTACAGTGGCATTGGTGGCATGGTACCTACAAAACCCCTCTCTCTCTCTATATATATACACACACGAGATGTATAGTTTTTGACAATTTTCTGGTTGATTTAGAGATACTCAATCGTGAGGGCCGGTGTGAATGCAACAATAGTGGAAGCTTTCGACATAAATGACGTCGCAAACGATGTTTACCAGCACAATTTCGGCCATCGACCCTACCAGGTAGTTGTCAATTCTCAGAAATCACAACCTACAATTTGAATATGACATTCATGACCTTATTGTATGAGTGATTATGGTAGTTAAATTCGTTAAGTAAGGTTTGTCTATATACAGTAGTTCTTGTCAGCTTCACTGCAGCCTAATTGAAGGTTCAAGTCACCATAGCCGCAAAATTGGGTGTGTTAGTTACTTGCAAAGATAAAAGAAAAAAAGAAGAAGGGATATTTGGAGATTGTATAGCTTAGAAGCTCTGTTTGGTATACAAGGAAATATAGGAGGATTTTTACTTAATTTTCATTATGGTGTATTTCGAGGAAATTTAAATAAAAGAAGAAAGAACACAGAAAACTCTGGTGAAGTGAGAATGGTATGTAGTGTATTTTGAGGAAATTTAAATAAAACCAGAAAGAACATAGAAAACTCTGTTCAAGTTAGAATGGTCTGATTTTGTTTTTGGCTTACTTTTGGTGGGTTTTCCGTTTTCTGGAAAATGGAACAATACCATAAGGTTAAAAATTTATATTCTTTAGAAATTAGTATTACATTTTCGGTTTTCTCATTAATGAAACAAAGGAGTTCTTGTTTTCTGCTGGAATTAAAGCTTTGTTGGGATGATGAGAATATTTGACATTAGATAACAAGTCGAAATTAGCGTATTACCTATTGCCTGTCTACAAAAATGGAGAGAGAGAGAGAGGTAAACAAGCCACTTGGTTGAGACAAAATTTTCATTTGTTGGAAACAAAGGCAAGTATGACTTAGCCTTCAACATTTTAAATTCCACCTCTTTCTTCAAACTATACATGAAGCACTATTGTTTTCCACTTGAACTATGCAAATTTTCTTTCTTTTGCATTTGGGCTGCTCGCAATTAGAAACATTCTGACCACCCATTTTTATATTGTTAAGCATCATTTATTCTCACTTATCTTAAATTTGATATCGTGAATGTGACAAACCTTTTTTTTTTTTTGGGTGACCATAGGGTAATATTCAAACCTTGAGTGCTGCTGATCTTGACAGCTATAAGGCGCATGCATGGCTTCTTTCTCCTCCTTGCCAGCCATACACTCGACAAGGTGAGTTATTGCTTCGTTTTGTGTTTAATGGGTTATTTTTGTCGATAAAATGTTCTCCAAATATGTTGTCTGTAGGTCTAAAAAAAGACTCCAGTGATGCTAGGGCCTCTTCTTTTCTCAAAATTCTTGAACTTATACCACAAACTTCGCAGCCTCCATTGGTGCTGTTTGTGGAGAATGTTGTTGGATTCGAGGTTTGTCATGGAAAAGTTCAACTTGATATCTGGATTCAATTTTATTACTGATATACTTATTTTTTTGTGGAGGGGGGGGGGGGGGGGGGGGCGG